>JAHWFP010222857.1:137545-151447 GCA_023313725.1 Lithobius niger | reverse complement strand
CCCCCCCCCCCCCCCCAGCCAGTTGGCCCACCGGCCAATGGCCGTTGGGGCTCTATTGCCAGTCCGCCCCTGTTATAAAGTAAACATTGAAGTTATGTTTCTAATGAATCTAACACAAAGATCAAACCGTCAGTTGTTTAGATTAAAGTTAAATTTAAAATAAACAAGTAAGAGTTTTGGTTTTTAGTAAGAGAACCACTCTGACGTTATGGGGGTGGGGGACCAGAAACGCCGATGGCGTCACCACCCATAATTTTCTCTAGCTAGAGTTTAAGTTAAGTTTTGAACTATGAATTTAGAATTAGGGGTCCTAAATTAAACTTTCAAAAGCTAAACTATAAACATACGAACCACTACCATTTTGCCCGGCATGGCATCCTCGGACGTGACGTCTCCACTCCCAACTGGCGTGACCCTTCTACCTTGAGATCTGTGAGCTGTGCTGAGGAGGGAGGGTTGGGGGGCCTTTTTATGCTGGAGCAGCGGATTCTCGCGACCAAAGTGCGGCGGGGCGAGGGCGGGGGGCTAGCGAATGGGGTCTGATTGGCTGAGGGCCAGGAGAACAATGGAAAGTGGGAGGAGAAGTCGGTTTCGCAAGTTTCGGGAGTAGTATAAAGTTGGGCCAAATTGAGTTTAACTCAAGTGAACTTTGGGAAAGGCCCTTACATTAAAATATTGACTATTGATTTACAATTTCCATGATTGCTTTGTGAAATGGCTCTTGTTAAAACTTAGTAGTTTAGCTTGGGTGATGAATAAATCAATTCTATTAGATTTTACAAGCTTTAACTGAAAACTGCAGTGTTACACACCACAACTAGGTTTGGGGGGGGGGGGACAGAGTTTTGATGCACAGACTGACTTTGGATTGGCTTTGGGAACAGATCTTTGCAAGACATATTGTTTTAATTGGAGGAATAGCTAGTTATTGCATTCGGATGGTCACTGTCGGAGCTTGATGGAGTACCGTAAATCGCCTATTAAACGCCCATGGGCGGCTAAAATTAAGTCGAAAAAAAAGTGGAGGGGGCGTTAACAAGGCTGAAACAAAATTTCTGACCTTAACATATTTTTTGGGGTGGCCGTTTAGGCCTAAATACATCACGGTAAAGTTGGTTATTCACGTGCGTGGTCTGGGTTCAATCTAGCATTAACACAATCTTCTTTTTTTTTTTAGCGAATCAGAAAATTGATTAAAAGTTTACCGAAATCAACGCTTTATCCCTTTAAATCTTGGTTGTGCTGCAGCAAAATTAACGAAAATGTTCATAAATTTAACGAAATCAACATTTAATCCAACACTATTCACGGGAGCATTTGGAATCACGGAAAAGTCGGCAATATTAGGCCTACGCGATCGATCATTGATGTGCGTAATATGGATTCCGTCTAGTGAAAACACTACCTTTTTCCCATTTATTCTCAAATTTAGTTTATTAGATCGTCATAATTCAAAGTTAAAACTAATATTTAGCCTTCAAACACACAAACCTCCAAAACATACAGCGTGATTCACCCGCTGGAAAACGCATGTGTTGACATTTATCACCATAGAGTTATATATTGTCGTCCAAGACGGAAGTTTCGGCGGAAATAGACACGTAGGTCTGGACCCGTGGGGCCCCAGGAGTGGACGCGAAGTGGTGGACGCGTCAAGACCGCGTAAGCGCTAGAAACATCCGGTCTACCGCGTCCGTTATGACGTTACTTTGGTTGGCGTTTTCCGATCGTGAATCGCGTGTCTGTTTTGAAGGTTTTGTGATGGTTAAAAATTAGTTTTAACTTTGAATTATGCTAGATATTGGAAGGAGGACGAGCTAATAAACTAAATTTGAGAATAAATGAGAAAAAGGTATAGCGTTTTCACTAGACTGAATCCATATTAAGCACATCAATGATCGATCGCATAGGCCTAATATTGTCGACTTTTGCGCGATTACAAATGCTCCCGTGAATCGTGTTGAATTAAATGTTGATTTCGTAAAATTTATGAATCTTTTCGTTAATTTTGCTGCAGAACAACCAAGATTTTAAGGGATAATGCGTTGATTTCTTTAAACGTTTGAAGCTTTTAGTCAATTTCATGATTGACTAAAAAAAAAAATTGGGGAGAGGGGGGGGGGGTTATAATAAAGCCAATATACGATTTCTGACCTTAAGCCACCTCCGCGGGGTGGGTGTTAACAAAGCCAGGGCGTTTATTAGGCGATTTACGGTATTAAAGCAAAAATATTTACACAAAAAATTTGTGTCCGTGAGAATGCCGATGTCGAATTGTTTCGGACTAATGGTAGCGTTGCTGTGGGTAAAAGAATACATAAAAAGATTAAATAGACTAGCTTAGATAAATGCTATAATGCATTAATTAAGTTGGATGTTTTAAAATGCTGACGCAGCAAGACGGAGTTTAGATCTTAGGTAGACATTTTTCATAACAGTGGGGATCCTTCAACTTCAAATAAAAAATATCGTCGAAGTGTCTGTATCCACGTTTATGTGAGGTTAAGTACCAATTAAGGAAGCCTCTCCTAATTCACAACTAAGCTAGTGTTATGGGCTTTTTGCCCGACAAAAATAATGAAAATATAATACAAATGTACAACGAGTTTCAATAATGGCGGCCGGAAGTGATGAGCGCTGCGGTTGGTTTTGTGAGATTTTCAAATGCGGATTCTGAATCTTCTACATGGAATTTTCAAATTCGGTTTTCCCCAGTAGATAGCTGAAAACTGTAGCTATTAAATGGTGAAAAGTTTGGCCTTTTTAGTCCATTATTGACGAAATGGCGGAGGGGAGAAGACCGAGGTCTTTTGCGTTTTTTTGTGCTTTAAAAAAAATTGTTCGTCGGGAAAACGAAGGTTTTCGGCGGCCAGTCATTACACGCCCCCACAGACAGGATTTTATTCAGGGTTCCTTAGAACTCTGAATAAAAGCTAGAACAGAAGGGTTAGTGCACACAAGATAAGCAAAAACAAGACCGCCAAACTATGAAAAAAATTCACACAAAATAAATCACAGTCTTTACAAAATATTGACTTCGCCGTTTTGTATTTTTGGGGGACCAACGTTTTTGTGGCTTAAGTAAATTAAAAGTTACAAGTTATAAACACTATTTTTGCTGCCATTAACTAAATACTGTCTGCGCTGCTTCGTGCAGGAAAATCGTACAAGCATTCAGAAAATGGGACAAAAGACATTTAAATTTGAAGAAAACACTAAGTTGGAATAAAAGTACATAGTTATTTTTTTTGTTTCGTTTTAACAAATAAATGAGGCCATCTACTGCTCTGGTAATATGTCCCTCGCGGATTCTGCCTTTACTCAAGTCTAGTCATTTTTTAAATTTGGGATGACTGCGATAGGAACCCTCCGACACATAGCAATAAACCTAGACTGCGATAGTTGTCAGAAAATTGTATACTATGGGCATGACCGGCTCTATTTACTGTTAAACTACTACCACTAGAATGGTTTAAGGTTACCAAACAACTTGTTTACGTGTTAAATTAACACTGAAAGGTTTAAGGTATGACCCACAACTTAAAACATAATTATACAACGCTGGAAGGTTTATGGATAGTTACGCAACAACCTTATAAAACAGGGCTATCCTTTCTCTCCCAGGGTAGACAGATATCTTTTTTTGGGAAGAAAGACATTTCATACAAACTTAAAGAGGAGCTAACCGGGGACAAGTTACAACACCCGTAGAATGTTCCTAATAAATATTTAATTAGTGTCATTACAATCTCTGTAATTATTCTCCCACAAAGGGAGACGTTGATAATGACAAGGAGAGCAAAGCATAAGCACTTAAAATTTAGGTGTGAGGGCCAAAACGGGAATTAACTGGAAGTTGCTTTTGTTGTGGTTGTACTTCCAACGACCACTTAACCAAATTAAAAATGCAGGTAACATTTTTCAGTCAATTTGTACTGAAACGAATCGTTTAACAATTAAATGTTTAAACAAAATGCTGGCTTGATGCAGCAACATTCACTAGATGCTTTCCAGGTTTATACACACTCAGTCTCTGAAGTTTTAGGATTTAAAATTCAGCAAATATACTATTTTTTAGGTTTGGTTGCTCCTACATGGAGCCATGGTTGTAGCGACAAACTACTCATTGTTTAAAGGAAACATGCATGGGAAAACACTTCGTTAGATTTCCAGTTTACTTGCAACAAAAAACTCTTTTTAGAGAAAAACTACATTAGGTTAGGTTTTACAACCTCCGTTTTACTGGGAACACCTATTCAGTGCTAGAGCCATAATTAGGCCTTAATTTTCAACCTAGACTGATATAGAATCCACACTAAAACATCGGTCCTATTTTTAAAAGGGACTAGGAAAAAAAAACTACATTTGAGTTTTATTTGTGGGTACACTGACTTTAAGTTAGATTAAATTCAGGCAATTTTACTTTACAGAACTGTGGAAATCAACGCATTTAAGAGGAACACAGTTTTACTGCCGACTTTTCATTGGACAGATTTACTATGAGTTACTGGCCGTTTTACGACAGCGCTACTACGTTCATTCATGGTCGGCTCGGAATGTCTCCTATTCCTAATGAGGGGATTATCAAATCGGGTTATACTTAACACTTGACTGCACGTTGAATCACGGCTGACCGCTTCTGTTAAACGATTTCTCTCCTTCTTGCTGGGACTGGTTTTAGCTGGGGGGGGGGGGGGGGGGAAACGTTAGGGGCAGAAATACGTAGCGGGCTGCTTACAGTAGGCCCGAGCGTTCGGTTTAATAAATTAATACCAAGGACTCCTAGCACAACATCATAGATTGAATTACTGGCCTTCGAGACACAAGCCACGGTTTTTAGTTTAGCACCATTAGTTAGAGTTAAACACAAGTTAACCTGAGGTAACTCAAATACCTGGCTACTCATGGCAGTTTTACATCGAACTTTTCGTTTCAAACGGGGCCAGTTCTTTGCTAGTTTCGCGCTAACCAGGGAAACTGAACTTCCGGAATCGCATAAAATTTGTATTTTACGTTCTGCTAGGCTACCTTCTAGAATGCTAGACTGTAGAATCTTACTAGCATTTTTCCCGACTGGGAAACATGCGTTTGCTTGTTCGGGGCCTGTTTTATTAAGTTCGGGGCACCGATTACGTCAATGGGAAAATGATCTGCATTCAAAACGCGATCTAGCATTAGATTTTGCATTCTCGTAACTAGAAGTTTTAGCAGTATTACCATTTGAGCTAGTGTGACTGCCATCGTTACTATCAGTCCCAGCTAGGTTAGCTGATAGAGTTTGGTTGGGTTTATTCTGTTTTGAAAAAACTTTAACTGCCTGACTCGGCTGATTTTTAACAGGACGAGAAGCAGCATCACTAGAGATCTGCTTATTCCTAGTAGTGAATTCGTCACATAACTATATGGTAATGTGTATCGGCCAGAGTGCGTAACTTAATCTGGTCAGGGATCCACTTTCTAAGATGGGTCGGGCAAGATTTGTAAAATTCATTAGATTTTACAAGCAAAAAATCATTAGATTAACAAGTTTGTTGTAATCTCTGTTAACTTTAGCCAAAGCTAACCATCGAGTAAATAAAGTTTCAAGCTCAAAAGCGTTAGATTAACAAGTTTGTTGTAATCTCTGTTAACTTTAGCCAAAGCTAACCATCGAGTAAATAAAGTTTCAAGCTCAAAAGCGTAATCGTGATATTGCGTGTCCGGTTCTTTTTCTAATGAACGAAACTGGGACTGTAAAGACTCTTTAGTCTGAACAAAACGGGCAAGCAATTTAACTTTGACTACTTCGTAGTGCTGCATTTCTGTATCAGAAAGTTGATCACAAACTTTAATTGACACTTCACCCATGAGAGGTTGGAGTCCTATAGTCCATTGGTCTCTAGGAATCTTTTGACTAATCATGGTCTGTTCAAAAATCTTAAGAAAACCGTTAATTTCAGTTTTTGGCATCCACCTGTGTACAAGACGAACTACGTCTGCAACTTTACCATGTTTTGGAACTGGATTTGGTTGAGCGGGGAGAGCGTCGTTAGCTCCGTTTGGAGAAGGGTGAAGATTTAAAGTAACAGCATTTAGCTTTGCTAATTCTAACTGCTTGCCAAGTTTAGCTAGTTCCATAGCACTTGCATGATCGTTAATTTGGGCCTATTGGTCCCGTTCTTGGGTTTTAAGTAAGGCTTGTCGGTCTCGAATTTGAGCCTCTTGATCCTTAAGGGCTAACTCATGGACACGACGTCTGTCAGCCTCCGTTAAGTCTACATTACGTTTTTTCTCAGCTTCTGAAACTTCCAAGGCTCTTAATTCGAGTTCCTCAACTTTGACTGCTAGTTCCTTTTTTGCTAGGATAGTAGCCTCTCTCTTTTCTATAGCGCTTGCTAATCCATCAGAGAGTTCTGTTAAATCAAGTTTACCGTCTTCGAGGGCTACTCGTAAGATTTTCTGGGATTCAGATCTAGATTCACTGACTGTAAATCCTAACTTTAAACAAGCCTTTTTTAGGTCTTTGTTCTGCAAATCATGGATGATTTCTTCGAGTTCTTCCATTTCAGACATTTTTACCTTTAACGTTAAATGGGTTCAAAATAAAGCTTTTATATTTAAACCAAAATTAAATGCAGCCGCATGATAATTTTACGTTAATTTTGAGCAAAGCGAATTAATTAAAAGACTTCTCTCCCAAATCCAGTAAGATTGCACATAAAAATACACTTTTAAGGACCCCTAGCACTCTGGTATCTGAATAGCTAAAATACATAAATGCTCTTAACTACAATACTCGGCTTGGCGGCCTCTAAGCATACCCTCTGAGCACTTACCCTATTTAGTACAATTGCTGTACGGTCAGTCAGTCCTTCCGGTTTCCACCGTTGCACAAGAAGTCCTGCACTGATGGTTGAAGTAGAACGTCTTTGGCGGTCTATTCCACTGTGACCTTGTGATTTTGGGCACACACAAAATCTACAGAATGGCTGCACGGGAGCACCTGGTTCCTTGGCGAACGGCTTCTCGTAGAGCATCGGGTTGGTTTGGGACATCGCACGTCTGGTTGGCATCTCAAGTGAAGCGGCAACTGTTGCTTCCTGGCGCCGGCAGTTGTGGGCGCTGCTGGGCAGTTTTTGTACTGTTTTATAATGGCAGTAGTGACATCTGCTTCGTAACTTAGTTTACTTTGTCACTGGCATCTACTTCGTGGTCGTTTTGTTAGGACCACAGACGTCTAGTTGGAAGTGGCTTGCATCCTTCTAGAAACTTGGGTTAGTAGTATGGCAGGGGGGGAAACGCTTGACGGGAACAGCTCCTGTTGATCCCACCACTGCCACCAAGTTGTAACGGTGGACGCTACGACGGCTGAGGTGCTTGTAACGCCCCCGACATCCTTGGTTGACACGGAGTTTCAGTTTAAGGTTTTGTGGTGGTTATAATGACTTTTACGATACAAGCACAGTTTGGGCTACTGTCCCAGCATGGGGAATGAAGCGTCGGTGTCCTAATTAAAGGGGCCTAACTTTAACACAACTGGTAATCACTGCCACCAACGATGGAAATTAGTTAACTGTTTAATGGAGGATAAAAACTAAAGATGGGCTACATATTTATTTTACACTCAAACAATTCTTCGGCTAGTAAACGAACTGAAGTTTAAAACTCCTGGTTTTATTTTAACATCAGTAATATGAAAAGAACACTTTATATTTATATTTACCAGAACAGCTTTAGAATAAAGTATTAAAAGCAACAAGTTTGAATTTATAGTTTAGTAATTCAAATTTTCAGACAAAACGCCAACTGGTGTTTTGAATAAGACTCAAATTTTCAAGTTAGAAAAAGTAATACTGAGTGCTCTTTGGAGACGCCCGCAAGATTGAACAGCGTCAGCTAGTTACAATCTATCTGACAGTTTGTTTCAACACGCATGAAGATCAACCGTCCACAGTTTTTGTTTCTAAGTGCTTTAGACAAAAGATCAAACCTCCCAGAGTTTTGTTGCTTAAAAACTCCTAAAATTATATCAGCCTCGGCTTAATTATAAAGTAAAACATTTGAAGTTATGTTTCCAGTGAATCTTACACAAAGGTCAAACCGTCCGTGGTTTAGAGTAAAATTAAATTTAAACTAAACAAGAAAGAGTTTTGGTTTTTAGTAAGAGAACCACTTTGACGTTATGGGGGTGGGGGACCAGAAATGCCGATGGCATCACCACCCATAATTTTCTCTAGCTAGAGTTCAAGTTAAGTTTTGAACTACGAATTTAGAATTAGGGGGTCCTAAATTAAACTTTCAAAAGCTAAACTACAAACATATGAACCACTACCATTTTGCCTGGCATGGCATCCTCGGACATGATGTCTCCACTCCCGACTGGTGTGACCCTTCTAGCCTTGAGATCTGTGATCTGTGCTGAGGAGAGAGGGTTGGGGGGCCTTTGTATGCTGGAGCAGCGGATTCTCGCGACAAAAGCGCGGACAGGTAGGAGAGCTACGGGGGTCTGATTGGCTTAGGGCCAGGAGAACAATGGAAAGTGGGAGGAGAAGTCGGTTTCGCAAAGGATTTATGTGCAGAGCCGTTTGAAGGAGTAGGGACATGTAAACATAGGCCAAATTGAGTTTTATTATTGACTATTGACAAATATTGACTATTGATTTAATATTTACATGATTGCTTTGTGAAATGGCTCTTGTTAAAGCTTAGTAGTTTGGCTTGGGTAATGAATAAATCACTACTATTAGATTTTACAAGCTTTAACTGAAAACTGCAGTGTTACACACCACAACTAGGTTGGGGGGGGGGGGCGGAGTTTTAATGCACAGACTGACTTTGGATTGGCTTTGGGAACAGATCTTTGCAAGATATATTGTTTTAATTGAAGGAAAAGCTAGTTATTGCATTAGGATGGTCACTGTCTGAGTTTGATGGAGAATTAAAGCCAAAATATTTACACAAAAATTTGTGTCCTGACAATGCCGATGTCGAATTGTTTCGGACTAATGGTAGCGTTTCTGGGTACAGATTAGAGAGTTTAGGTTTAGGCAGATACGACACTCAGTGCTTCTCTACGGGAGGGAGCGTGCCACTTGACGACAGCGCCAGCTGGTGGGAAGAGCGCGTCGTAATGAAATCCGTGAACTAGCAGCATTGCAATCTACGCGAACAGAGGCTAGCTAATCCTTTTTTAAACAATTTTTTGAGTGATTTAACTCGGTGAATAAAATTTGTATATTGGTTCCCACATACCAAGGACAACATGAGCTGCTAGAATCAATTTAAAGGACATTTTTGAGTTTATTTTCAGATTTGTTTAGTTGTTGGCTGTGATCGAATTTGTTTCCCGAATTTGACACTACAGTATAAATCCGTGGTTGTAGGTGTTGACAGGACAGTGGTTTACCTATGACATAATCTAGGACGATGCTCTTTTAAAAAGAAATACGGTTATGTGAACAAATTAAAGAAACGCAAAAAAAAAAAAGCAAATGTTTCTACACATGCTAAAAAAAATTCTGTAAAGTGGAGGAATTTAAATTAACTGAATAAAAAAAAGTGAAAAATTACGCATTTCATAGCACATGCCCTCCTAGTTTTCAGCAAGATAGACAAATTTGCAAATTTTTTTTAGTAGCTTGTAAGTTTGTCATAAAATGTTCTGTTTATTTTTAAAATTTTGTTGCTATACCAGTTTTCATCAGTTGTTTACCGGGCTATTAAAGGGACGGTACTTCGTTGGCCATTTTCCTCGATACATTACCGGATGTAGTTTTTTAAGTAATCATCTAACAATTATTAAGTGGTCCACGTGCCCGATTTCAGTGTAAAACGTGGAGTTTACCTGCATTTATGTGTTGTCTTCTCGCGGTCCTCCACCGTTTAGCTAACTCCCGCTATAACCAGCCAAGCAGCGAACCAACGTCGAGTGAACGATAGTATTAGCGATTGTTGCGCGCCTTATGCCGACAGAATCAGTAAAGAAACGTGCCAGAGTAAAGGCAAACTGAGAAGCTGTGTTCCACGATCACTATAGTGTAAAGAGGAACGCAGCTACTATCTCAGTTGGCCTTGACCGAAGTGGAACGCTCGATCGCTTCTAGGTCCAAAGAAGAATAGCCTACTGAAAATTGGTCGAAGTTGAATTCCGAGAATAAATTAAAGACGGATAAAGAAATGGCTAGATTTCTTCTTGACTGTTGACTTGCTTACTATTGAAACATAGGGGTATATTATTAGCGTTGTAGAATGCTCCTTTTTTGCACCTATGTAATGAAAGGTGGCGGAGGGAGGAAGCACGACTCGTTACTTCAAATACTATTGCTTATTTAAACCCACAAAACTGCACTCATTGTTTGTGAAAAATTCTTCCACCGACCGTTTTTCTTTCAGTGTTACGGAGAGAAAACTTTTTATTAGGCTAATTTTTTTTTATAATTGAACGATAGGCCATAGTCGTTTCTAAAGGTGACTCCCATCTCCTCCCCCCCAAAAATACCCACAGCAGTAAATTTTTTGACCCACCTTCTTCCATGTTTTTAAAAGTTTCAATTTTTCAGTTTTTATAATCCACTTTTTTTGACGGAGGACTCTTCGGTTTGCGTGGATGCCAGAGGGTATAAGGCACAAGACGAACTACATACTTAGACTGATAGTATAGATTTTTTTTTTGTAGAGAGAAATTGGCATTTGTTTACTTTGGTGAGTACCAGTACTTGGAAGAAAGAGCTTATGATGATGACACTGGTAGTATTTTTTAATATAAACAAAATAGTATCAACTCCTAAACAAATTTGCTTCAAGCCCCCCCCCCCTCCTTCGCCCCACGATATATTTTTTTATTTGCCACCCCAATTTACGAAAGTTACAATATCACATTTGTTATACCCCAACTTTTTTTGCGGTAAGGAGACAGTTTTTTTTTTTGGGGGGGGGGGGGGGTATGGGACCACATGCACGTCATGACATCGATGGTAGTTTTTTTTAAATAGTTAGACGATAGGCCATAGTCGTTTCGAGTGATGCGTTCCCTCTTCAACCCCCTCCACCCCCAAAAATACTCCTACCCCCACAGATAATTTTATCTACCCCACCCACCCACTTCCAAAAGTTTCATTTATACAGTTGTTAACCGCAACTTATGTATGGCGTGGAATAAAGAAAGAACTTCTTCCGTTTGAGTGGGGGGGAAGGTAACGGCACACATGAACTTTGTGATGACACTGTCATTATGTTTTCTGAATTTAAATAGTTATACAATAGGCTGTAGTCGTTTCGAGTGATGCGTTCCCTCTTCAGCCCCCCCCCCCCCAAAAAAAAATACTCCTACCCCGACAGATTATTTCCCCCCCCCCCCCACTTCCAAAAGTTTCATTTATACAGTAGTTATACCCCAACTTACGTATGGCGTGGAATGAAGAAAGAACTTCTTCCGTTTGGGTGGGGGGAAGGTAACGGCACACATGAACTTTGTGATGGTACTGTTATTATGTTTTCTGAATTCAAACGAGTAGCAATTCTTATTTACATGTAGGATAAAATAAAGTAATAAATAAAATGCTTCACCGACCTACGAGTTTTATTTCAATGTTACGGCAACCAAACTTATTTCCCTCAGGCCTAATTTGTTTAATACTTGAACGTTAGTCGATATGGCGATAACGACCCTACCACCCCCCTCCCCCCCACACACAAAAAAAAACCCTTCCCCGTTGCTTATTTATTTTCCACGTCCGCTCCCACTCATTTCCGAAAGTATCAATTTTGGTTGTTATACCACACGTTTTTGGGCGGGGAGTAGGGAACATTTTTTTTGGTTGGGGAGGGGGGGGGGTGAGGGGAAGGGAGCAGGAACGGGTAAAATGAGGTAATTACACAACAGGGATTTCATGATGACAGTGACAGTAATTTTTTTTTTACGCAAACGAGTTTGATGCAGCTCCTCAAAAAAAATTTGACCAACCTACCTAGCATGTTACTTAGTAACTTTACACAAAAATATACTCGAGGTATCTCATCAGAAACACGCGAGAAAAACACCATAGAAACTGGAATAGTTTTTTGCAATATTATTAGCATTGAAACATTCACAGAATGCATTTGCAATGTGGGGGATTTCTACCGCATTGGTTTGTTTATGTTTTCGCTATCAATGCGCGAGCAAAGGCAAACTGGGATTGAAGCTGTGTTAGCTGCTACTACCTTAGTTAGCCTTGGCGCTGATTCATGCTTGACGTCACGTGTCTTCCAGCCGGCGGATATTACGACAGAGTATCAGTCCGCACGTTCGGCTCGCGGGCCTATATTGTTACGCGATTTCGCATGTGTGAAGCAGCTCTAGCGGAAAAAAAGCCAAAGAAAAGAGTTGTTCTGGTGGTGAAACTCCTTACCCTCCCTGGTGAAGCCAAGGTAACTGCTAAACTACAAAAAAAAAATACACAAAACAATTTTTTTCTCCGGCTTTCTTCCACAGCATTTTATTGTTCCACGTCTTTTTTTTTTTGCGGCATTTTTTCTGCTCCATTTTTTTTCCCCATCATGTTCACTATTACAACATGAATATTTTAGTGTAGAGTGAGATGGCAGATTTGTTAATAAATATACTTGAAAAAGTTGTATTGGTCCTTGAAAGTCCTTGCAAAAAGTCCTTGAATGTTGTATGTGCTGTCTTGTGCGATCCCTGTTTCTAAAAAATTCTAAAAACTTTCTAAAAATTCTAAAAAATTCACTACGTAAATTAACATGTAAATAATACATTAGAAAGAACATTACTTTTTTTTTTACTCTTTGTACCTTACAAATAATTTACTTACTTGCCATAAGGCAAGTGAATTATTTTTAGGCAATAAAAAGAACATAAAAAAATGTTATTTATATTGTAACGGTCAAATAATTTTTTTCCGTGTGAAATTTAATTGAGTATCCCTAAAAGCTGCTTGCACGAATTTTTTTTATTATAATTCTCGCCTGGCAAAGTCTTTAGGAAATTTGAAAAAAGCCAGCGTTTGGGTCTTCCTCCTGTTGTTAGTGCAGTTTATGGCCGAGTTTGCATTTAAATTAGCGTGACGGTTAATTATTATTGTGGAACATTTAGAATTACTATTCATAATGCTGCGAGATTCGTTATTCTTACCTGCTAAACCCATTGTTGGAGATAAACCATAAAAACAAGACATTCGAGGGGCCTACACGAGCTTGCCATTGAAATCCAGCGAAAGTGCGAGAGAGCGTCTGCTACGGAACGCTCTTCCCGAGGGATGGCGCCACTGTAAACGCTGCCATGATGCGGCACGGTGCTTTAGCATTGAGTGTCGTATCTGCCTAAACCTAAATTCTCTAATCTGTGGTTTCTGGGGGTAAAAGAATATATAAAAAGATTAAATAGACTATCTTAGATAAATGCTATAACGCATTAATTAAGTTGGATGTTTCAAAATGCTGACGCAGCAAGACGGCGTTTAGATCTTAGGTGGATATTTTTTATAACAGTGGGGATCCTTCAACTTCAAATAAAAAATATCGTCTTAAGTGTGTGTATCCACATTGAGGTTAAGTACCAATTAAGGAAGCCCCTCCTAATTCACAACTAAGCTAGTGTTATGGGCTTGTTGCCCGAAAAGAATAATGAAAATATTATACAAATGTACAATGAGTTTCAATAATGACGGCCGGAAGTGATGAGCGCTACGGTTGGTTTTGTGAGATTTTCAAATGCGGATTCTGAATCTTCTAGATGGAATTTTCAAATTCGGTTTTCCCCAGTCGATAGCTGAAGACTGTGGCTATTAAATGGTGAAAAGTTTGGCCTTTTTAGTCCATTATTGATGAAACGGCGGAGGGGAGAAGACCGAGGTCTTTTGCGTTTTTTGTGCGTTCAAAAAAAAATTGTTCGTCGGGAAAACGAAGGTTTTCGGCGGCCAGTCA
>JAHWFP010222857.1:89396-137145 GCA_023313725.1 Lithobius niger | reverse complement strand
TAGTATTTTTTGCGGCATTTTCTGCCTTTATAAATCATTTTTGAACAAGGTTTTGTTTTTATCCTGGTTTCACGGTACAAGAACATAAACATACTATTACATTCTAGTTTTCCCACTCTTTCGGGCAACTAATGCAATCCAAGAACGGGAAAGATGGGTGTTTGGCTGCAAAATTTATCAGTGAATTATGCTACAGTTTTACGTCGATAGCATTCCATACATATATGAAACGCAGGGGCGCCTCTATCTTTAAAAAGGTGAGGGGGCCAAATGCCAGCAGTTGCGTAAAAAGGAGATTGGGGGGGGGGGGGGGGAACAGGGCAGGGGACAGGGACCCCCCCCCACAAAAAAAAGTTAAAAACCCTTTAACTTCAAGACTTTTTTTAATGAAACATACATTGCGTAAGCAAGAAAAGTAATCACACAATAAAAATAAAGTGGTCATACGTTTTCCAGCTGGGGCGTAAAAGAAGGGGGGGGGGGGGAGGGACTAGAATTTGCTCTCCCTCTGAATAATAAGTACATACATACGATTGAATGCTAATAAGTCAGTCACATCAGTTGATTCTGCATCACATGACTTTGAATGAACGTAAGTGCATAAAGGTGGTTTGCTGTTCTATTATCCCTAGTTTATAATTTTCGCTAATGGCTTAATTTCCAACTTATTTATATAGTAGTAAGTCAGAGTGGCGGGGGAGTTTAGGGATGGATTGCAAGATTGTGATCGCCACTAGAAGTGTGCAAGGTAGTATGAGGCGCCGTTTGGCACATAATTAAGTTGCCTAAAATATATATAATGTGGCGAATATATAAAATATTTTGCGCATGTATGTAATATTTTGTCACATACATAAATATTTTAACATATATAAAATTATGTTCCATACATAAAATATTGTCCACGAATAAAATATTTTTAATATATAAAATTGTTTCCGTATATAAATTATTTTTCACACATAAAATATTTTCCATATATATATTTTCCGTATATTAAAAATTATCCATATATAAAATTTTTTCCATATATAAAATTTTTTCCATACATAAAGTTTCCTCGTACAATCCTCATATATAAAAGTTTTGTGCGCATCAATCTGCGCAGGTCGCCAAGGTGTCCACCGCATCTACCGGCAGACAGTGGAGCTACGGCCTGCGTAGTCAAAGCCAGCTGAGATTGTAGCTGCGTCCTTGGTCCAACGCAGCTACTATCTCAGCTGGCCTTGCACGTAGTGGTGTGGCGCTTTCGCTCACTTGTTGCCGACGAACAGAACGCAATTCACTTGCAAGTAGGCGTCAAAGAAAAAGTAAAAATAAAAATATACGTTTAAATATTGTGCTAGTATGCTTACACCATGACAAAAAAAAGTAGGAATTAATGACATCTGTGCTATAAAAAATGAAATTTCGTAGCACGGTATCATTTCTACGATAATTATTTCTTTCTGCCACGGCGTTAAACTTACTTTTAATACTAAGGCACCATTTAAATTCACGTCTTTATTTTTGCGAGTTTCTTTCAAAACAGCCTTAAAATTGATGCTTATTGCAAGGTAAGCTGCCTTCTCATTGTTACTCATTTTAAATAAATTTTAGAATATTTAACTTAATAACGCAAGTTTCACTTACGAAACTGGCACGTTAAATATACAGCATTTTCTTTACGTAGTTTCGCTTAGTGCAAAGCAACATATATCATGTTCGATTCATGTGCCCCGTCCCGTTGCATTCTTTTGATCCGAATCCAGTGTTATTAATGTATTCATAAAAACAGAATATTAAAATGCCAGACCGACAATAAAATGAAAAGATAACTAAAAAAAATTATTTTCTTTCTCCCGATTCCTTAAAACTGAGCTATTATTGGTCCCAGCAAAAAGTGGTGGGGCCATGGCCCCCCTGGCCCCCCCGGCTCCGGTGCCTATGATAAAACGTCATTTGGCTCAGATTTCCGAACGCACGGATTTGACGAGAGTTGGAACTGCTATCCAGCCCTTCTTAGCATGCTTCGTCATATTTAACACGTGTTTTTGTTCTCGATCCTCCACATCAAGTACTTCCCCAAAGGTCTATTTCCTTACCGTTAGTCTTCCCCTTGCTAAAAATCCTTTTTTAAATGTGGCGTCTAGGAGATTTTCTGTTGAATATAATGGAACTTTATTTACTAACGACCCGTCACTAAATGATGCATTGCGCGCTTACAATAATCATGACGTTTCATCTCTGTGTGTACATCTACTAATTTTCTAATAATTACCATGGAATCTAAAATCTAATAGACTAATGCGGTAAAAATTAAAATTAATTATTCCAATAGTTCGCCGTATCAAAATTATAAGACACTAGCCTAGAAAATTATAAATTGTGATTTTAAAATACAAGAATCATTTCGGTTTGTGACGACACAATCGTTGACTTGATTCTGTCTCGTGTACTATTCACAAAGCCAACCGAGACAGCAGCTATGCGAGGAACGCAGTTACCACCCCAGCCGACCTTGGCACTGTAATTACTCAAATGATGATCTGCGCGTAGCTGTAATTTGGCACGCGGAATGTTATAAGGCAGGCTGGGTGTCTCTTTAAAGGGGTGTGCAACGCATCTGGGGCTAACCTCAGATGATGTCACACATAACGTTGATACAAGGCGTGGGCATTTTGGCCACATACACCACACCTTACACACCCCCCCCCCCTAAAAAAAAAGACAGAAAATCATTAGTGTTCATAATTTTTTTTACTTGAACTTGAATGTAGACCATTCATGTCCATACTCTTGCTCATTAAATTTACACGTGAATATACTAGTCATGTCTGTCGTGTTTATAGAATATGGCCACTAAGAGAATGACTTGATGTTACCATCGATTGTTTAAGGGCACATAACTCCCTCCGGTATATTTTAACAGTTTTCCCCCATACATTACCGGAAATAGTTTTATATGAATTCATTTACCTTTTATTTGATCGTCTAAGGGTACGATCCCGAGGACAGATGTGGCGCGTGTACACTCTTGAGCTTCTTTTTTACAGCTAGGTCCGAGGAGTATCTCACTCCCGCTAGAAAGCTTCTCGGGCTACTTTCGAGGGTGACGTCACACGATGTTTACACGCCCAGTCTGTGGCGTAATGATTCTTCGTGCACTTCAAGTCACGTGTTTTGCCGCTTCTGAATGAGAGCAAGTGAGATAGTAGCTGCCTTACTCGAGGCACGCAGCTTCAATCCCAGTTAACCTTGTTCTGAGCTTATCAGGAGAAATGGCGAGTGAAGAACCCATTTATCTATTCCACCAAGTAGATTTGCTACTGAATCGGTAAAGGAAAGGACAAAACGAGAATTGGATCGACAATTAGGTTTATCCTATGTTTACCGCAAGAAACTAGGATTAACGAAGGGGTGGGGCAGGAGTGTCGGGTCCTGACATGGTGATGGACAAAACCAAAGGCGGAGAAGAAATTAAATTGTGGATTGAGTTTCAGACGTAAATTCTTGTAGCAGACATAAGGCCTAAGGGGAAAGCGTTTAGCTGCAGTAGTAATTAAATTACAACTAGGGTCGGTCGGAGAGAAGCTTTCTTTTTTTTTTGATGGTACACTTAAAACAGACCCAATTTTATGCCTTTTATTTAAGCTGTTTCTGTACAGTAACGCCGTTTTTGATTGCCGCATAATACTAAAACATGAAGTCACAATTAGGCTGCAACGAAAAAAATAACGGTCGGAGGAATACATGAGATCGGTCGCAGGGGCGTAAACTTACTGTCCGAAGGAGGGGGGGGGATTTAAATATCTTATCTCCTCCCCCCAAAAAAAGCAATACATAATGACCGGTCCCTAAGCATGTCTCCTTGAAATCGCCAATAAATTAATATACGTAACATAGTCGGCAACGATAGGACGTAAATTTCGACATCAACCCAGAATAAAGACCCCAGAATCTTTTATTTGGTCAACTTTGTTCAAATAAAACTAACGTGTGGGTATTTTACCGCAGCAACAGAAAGGAGACATTGATGATCATAACATGCAGTCATCTGCGCCAGTGTTTGTTTACCTTTTAGAATTTGTACAATGTGCCGCATGGCACGGCTCCGAAATGAGTATGATCTAGCGTCGGATGTGACGTCATGCTTGTTTCACAGAGCAATGCGCGCAGCGGTCGTGAGTAGTAATGGGTACTCTAGAGTGTAGTACTACGTTACGGCCTAACAGATTCCTATGCTCCATTCGATAGCACAATTGAATCCGGGGGAGGGCGGGGGTGGAGCGTGCATCTGGGGGTAGCCCTCAGAGTAGCCCTCAGAACCCTAGCCGTAGATGCAGGTTGCCCGATCGGGGATAATGTACCTTATCCTGGTAGGTAGTTGGAAAGAACCGTGGTTACCCCTGTGTTTGCGTACATGCACGGGTAAAAGTGATAGAAAGGAGATGTTTTTACGAATGAAGTTTTAATAAAATCTAGAAAAGGGGTGTAGACATACATATTACAGATGTGAATAGACAACGGTTTTTATTAAAGGCATTAAAAAAAAACCCTTCGAAAAAGCGGTAGGAGAAGCGAGCCAGATTGGGAGGTCTTCAAGCATCCTGGAGAAAGAACTGTAAAAGGTAAGAAAAAAAAGCTGTAAAAACACTAGAATATAAAACATCAAAAAGTCAGAAGTGTACATATTGGTGGTTACCTTAAGTATAGGCATTGAGTGAAACCTTTTTTTTTCTGCCTGTAAAGGGAAAAAAAGGTGTTAGAAAGCAGAACAAGATGTTGTACATAATACCACCTGATGGAAGCATCCTTCATCTAGCCGTCGGTAGTTGTGTGTAGGAAGTGTAGGGTAGAGTAGGGTGGTGTAGGGAAGATCCTCGGCTGAAACAAAAAAAAAACACGAGATTAGACATGTGAGAAATACAGAATGTGTAAATAGTATAGGCTATAACGGAGCGATGCCAGGTGGAATAGTGCCTTCAATTCGAAAGTCGGAACATAGTGCAGACTGAGAATTTAAGGACGTGGATGGAGACTGGGGGAAGCGGAGTGATAACGGCTAGGAAAATAAAAACTAGTAGTTCACCGCCAGTTTCCTGAAGGGGGAACTGGTGGCTTTAAGGGATCCCCGGGAGCATCCGGGGGAGGGGATAAGCCTCAATATACGTAAAAATAAGAAGCTCGACATGTAAAGAAGTGATATCGAAAGGCCATATTGCGCGCATACGGTCTAGCTACCGTGTGGAAGGGGGGCGTCATCGGCGCGAGTCGTAATAAGTAAAAGGCAAAAATGTATTACGTCTCGTTCCGATGGCACACTCTTCCAGACGACACCCGGATGATACCACCAGGAGGCCCGTAATCCGCTGCGATACGTAAGGGATACATAGTAAAAAAAAAAAGGCATCCGTTAACGTATCGTGTTCATCACCCAAATTTGGAATGCCCAAACGCTAGCCGTTCAGGGGGTCCAACGGTTTTTCGTCGGTTCTAATTGCATGACAAAGATGCCACGTAGTCGAAATCAATATTATGCTCGTCGCCTAGGTTTCGAGTAGAAAACTAGGTGTTTTATTATCGTTGTCGTTAATAAAGGATATGACCGAAAAAGAACAGGTATGGACAATGAATGAAAACAAAATAAACAAAGATGGACACGGAGCTACCAAAACCAAACCCCACGCAGATGTGTGAAGAGAAATTTATTTTCATGAAACAATGTACAACATAATATGGGTTGAAGACCCTTACTAGGAACAAACCAATGAACAAAAATATAAAAATTGACTCCTAACAAAATAGTTGACATGAAAATATAAACTAACACAATATGGGTTGAAGACCCCTACTAGGAAAAAAAAAGCAAATAGACTAAAAGTGAGTTTAAGACTCCTAACAAACAGTTCGAGTTTAAGACTCCTAGACAACTATTCTACGACATGAAAAAACTCAATACCTCCATAACACTGTACATTCAAGAAGGCTTTAAAGCCTATACATGAGTAGCATTTGTAAATTTAAGCGGGTTTAAGACCCTTAGCAATCACACATTTTCATTTAAGAGGCCCTTGAAAAAAAAAACCAGCAGTAACGCAATTTTCTTTCTCTCTCTCTCTCTCTCCCCACAGTCAATTATAATAGCGGCTTACAGCACTGAATGCACTCTTTATTCTCGAAAGGCGTAGGTGTAATAATTTTGAAATGTTTTTTTTTTACGAAGCGAACGACGCGGCGGTCGTTAAAGTCCTTCGTCATGGGATGAAAATGTTGTTGGATACGAGTCATTGGGAGACAATTGGCTCTATGGTACAGAAAATAAAGGCAGTACTGGCCGCATACCGTACTACATGGTCCTTGGTAAGTGTGTAGATTATAATGTTTGAATGTAGAATTCCTAACGAGGAAACGCAGGATGTGTATGCTTTTAGGTTTCAGACCGTAGCTGTCAAAGTAGTCAACGGACTACTCAACGTGAAGTAGTCAACGTAGCCAACGTAGTCAACGTGAAGTAGTCAACGTAGCCTTGAGGTGATCGAAATAGATGGCGACCCAGTGACTCCCTGGTTTGGAAGAAGGGTCCAAATTAAAGATGTAGGCCGAATGGGTGGCTGTTCTAGGTAGTTGATCGGAAGCGTACACATCCCCGAATAAAGTCCCGAGCTTCTTGTGAGTGCTAGCTGCGGAGCGCAATTGATCGGTTTGGATTGTTTTAGTGTTCGTAGAGAATGTTTCTAGATTGATCAATTTCAAGCATGGATTGATGCACCATGTAAAGCTCTAAATTGATAGTTTCTGTAAGGCTTCTTTGAAACTAATGTCGATATGGAGAGATCCTTGTCGAATAAGGTTGTAATGACACTCTCCTTGGCTTTTATCGGCAGTCAAGTCAAAGGCGTACAATGCGTTGCCTTCGGGGTAATAGCCATATGTGATGGGTGGAGGCGAGCCCGAAACCAGTTTGTTGGTATCTTGAAAAAGCGAGTTATAATTCCGAACGTATAAAGAATTTGTGTAGTCCGGTTTGTAAGGAATAGAAGGAATAGTTTTTCCATCGGCTTGCAAAGCGAGATAATTAACGTCGTGTGGGCAAAGTTGTAAGGGTTCTTGGTATAACTGCCGTTGTAGGTGCTATTCGAAACCAGGCCGAGAAGACAAAACGAAGGCATGTTTCCTAGGATGGCACTGTCGAGGTTCCCTTGTAAACTACCTTGAGGTATGGTAAAAGTCTTAATTTCCACACGTCGGATGGGGTACTTTGCGGAACCGTCTTTTAAAGCTTGGCTGAACCCGACCAACACTGCCGGCGATGGTGTGACGCGGCGGACGAACAAGGTTGCCTTAGTGATGTTCACGTGGTAGCTCGGGTTGGTCTCGGAGCTCATTAAACAGAACGCGTCTTTACTACGAATTAATTTGAGACGTAAATCTACATTGTTTAACAAAAGTCTGTCTTGTTGAAACAGGTCGCAGTGAGAGTGACTGTACAGGTCTATAATTCTGCTAGCTTTTATACGTTTGGTACGTTCTGTAAGACCGACGTTGTTTTCTCCAGAATTTCCAGTATCGAAATTACCGGCAGTATCGGCTTGCCACAGTTGACTGGAGAGGTGACCGGCTTTAGCATCGGAGCCGTGGGTCAGTAAAGTCTCTAAATAATAGCGAAATGCATAACCATTTTCGCTATTAGACACTTGTTTTCCATTTAATGTACAATCGCATTGTGAAAAAAGGGAAGGCAGAAGTAGATTTACAGGGCCGACTTTTTCGGTGTCTGTTAAAGCCGTCGATACGCCTTTGACTACTTTACATTGTACATGTAAAAAAGACCGACTCAAATCCAAGAGACAGTCTGCAGCTCCGGGAACCACGAATTCGATAGAAGCGCCGTCGCTTAATGTGGCTAAAGGGTGATATTCGACTAAGGTGTCGTCATTTACGGTCACTTGTACGGGAGGTGTCTTAAAGAGCTCCAGTTCTTCCTTGGTGCATGGCACGGAATCTCTGTCTGGTTTCAGCGACATGATGACGAGGAATGAAAGGTGACGTAGTACGGCATGGGCCTACATACCTTTTTTTTGTTTTAATCGAAAAAGTCCGCCTTTCTTTTAGGCTTGCTTCTTTTTTTGGAAGGTTGTAGGTGCCGTAGTTTTTTTTTTCCGGACTGGCAACATTTCTTCTTCCTTTTTTGACTTCTGCGACCCGTTCCCACTTGACCGCCCGTAGCAGCTGCTACGGCATCGCTTTTAGCGGCCCGCCATCTCGTCCGAGCAGCTTCTTTAATAGATTGCCCAGACTCGACGTCATCCAGCATCCTCCCTCCGGATCTTAGGGCATATCGCCCTATCCCCATTAAACCTCTTTTAAGAATAGGGACGGCTGACCGAAAGATACCGCTCAAGAAATCCCCGAATCCACCCCCCTCTTTGTATTCGACCCCCTGTAAAATAAGGGGCCCCTCCCCTCTGGCCAGCGCAATAGTGTTGCATGCATACGCGAGGATCTATCCATGGTAAGGGGTTTGCATAATTTTTTTTTCTAAGGACGACGTCTAAAGTGTAGTGTTAGGCTAACCTCTCCCGAGTTAAATGGCATGGCCACTCCCATGTCCGACATTGTATAGACCCGAATGGTTTCGAAATTAAGACACACGAGTGGTTTGTAGTAAGGTTTAGTAAATATTACGTTCGTCGTATTCCCTTCTCCGATTGTAACCACTCGCAACAAGGGAGCCAGAACGTCACCAAATAGAGTTTCCGCCACTATGTAGCTGTAAATATAAACTGAATGGAACCTTCCGACCAAGTTAAGTCTTATTTGCGACGCAACTGCTTTATGAAAAAAATGGTCTGCTCTAAATCCTATTCTACTCGACAAAGCCTTGTTAACACTCACGCTTAGTACTTCCAGAGGAGTAGCCTCCTTATCCGGCGATAAAAGAATGGAATGGAACCGTATGGACATTACATCTCCGACTTCCTCGTATTCGAACTTGGGATATTAAACTGCGCGTACTCTTTCTCTCATGACCCGGTTCAATGCATTCGCGATTTCGTGTTCTGTTTTGTAGTAACCGGGAGTTAGAGTAACGTTGATGGTAGATACAAAAGTCACGTAGGACACCCACCAACTCCCATCGTTGAATTGTTGGAGAATACTTTCAGTCGTACCCCTAGTATGGTCTTTTACACCGTCGTAATAACTCTCTTTCAACGACCTATCCGATCTGTCCCAATCTAAAAACCCAGCGAGACTGTAGGACAAACATAGCCTAGCACCTGGAGGTAGTTTACGTTCAATTTCAACGCGCCTACCTACACGATCATAACTGAAAATGATGGAAGGCATTCCCAACTCATTTTCGATAGTCTTATTTAAAAAAGTCAAAACTTTATCTATTTGGTAGGTGAAAAACACAAAATCCTTATTGAAAACTAAATCCAGCTCGGGTTCCACAGTCAACGTGGTTTCCCCACCCCCCGCTTTGTGTTGATTACGAATCTTGAATTTAACGGGTTCTGGTATATCGAATTCTTTGTAATTGTACCTGGGAAATTTAACGTAAAGTACGGGTTCCACATTTTAGAGTTAGTCCACTACCAGGGGGTACGTTAGCCCAGTTTCTCGAGTATTGAAATTCGGCCAGTCCGACCTCCCAACCACTAGCGGAAAGGTTTATTCTTTGAGCTAATTTCGTAGTGTAATCGTTAAGTGAACTTGTAGGAAAAAGATTTAAACTGGAATTCGCGGGTAAAGTCATATAGAAACTATCGCTCTCCATTTTTTTTACAATTTTTTTTCAAATCTTTAGCCAGGATCCAGCGATTGTGATTTTTACCGTACCCTTCGAAAGACACTAGATACTTTTTGTTGCGTCCGACACCTTTGCTTCTCAACACTTTGTCTATTCGATGATAGTCCTCGCCGTCCTTTTTAAGCACTTTAGCTACTTCGAACAAATAAAAACGGCCTTTAATTTCCTCCCCGTTATAGTCTTTAAGTCTGACAGTAACTTGGCCCAAAGAGCCACGCGTTATTAAAATGTGAGTTACGAAAAATATTTCCCGCGACCACAAACCTTTGTAAGCTTTATCAAATTTCCCTTTAGATATAGAGATGCGTACTTAATCACCGACCTTTAAAGGCACCTTCCGTCTTTTTTTAGTCAAAGCCCGCCCTAGCTGCTTTAAATCGTCACCGAACAATTTACGCCACAATTGCGTATGGTTATTTAAAGTGACGTCATCGGGTGCCATGCCAGTCAGCTCGCTTCCTCCTCCGTCATTGCTTAGCGAGGCGTGGTAGTTTAATTCTCTCTTGTTCCACGATATCTTCCTTCCTTCTTTTTTTCCCCTCTGTAGGAGGTGTGCCCGCGAGCGACAAGGTTGGGGTACCGGGTGATGACGGCGGGAGAAGGGAATGCTTTTTTGTTGAAGTAGGATAGCGCTAGTTGTTGTCGAGGGAACAGCGGTTGCCGCCGCCAATCTAAATTGATCAATAAACTGATCTCTTTCTTGCTCGAGCTGGCCTATATACTTCGCCTTAAAATCTAGGGGGAGATGTTCAATTTTTAAAAGAGCGTCTATTCGGGCTTGAATTTCGGTTAATTTAGTATATAGACCTCCTTCCGGCAGGTAGAGGAATCCGTGGGGTTGACTGCTGGCCACCGGTGCGGAAGCTGCTGTTGGGCTATAATTTTTATAAACGTCTTCGGGGACTAAATACATTCTATTCAGTAAAGAACTCATTCTATTTATTACTTCCTACGAATATACCTCCTAGTACCGACACGTCCGTAGGAATGAGCCAAGGCAGTATTAATCCCCCTTTTTGCACCAAAACTGTCTTTCTGGATTTGAGCGAAGCTCGGCGGTTGCCCAAAAGTCGGATTTGCTTCTTATATTTTTTCAATTTACACCGCGTAGAAGGCGAAACTTTAAGTCTATTATTCAATAAGTTTAAGGCAATTTCTGAAATACAGTTCACTTGCGACTTGTCGGCGTGACGCAATAAATTCTTGCGTTGTTGATTGCTGAGTTTACATAACGCTTCTAGGAGCGGTCTATGCTTCCTGATGTTCTTCATCGAGAACTTCACGTCGAATAAACTAAAGTAGTTTCTCCAGGAAATATATGGGTTCGTAGCCGAGTCGCGTCATCGGATTTAGAGTGCATGTCGACCAGTAAATATCCAAATTTCTGCCTGTTGATGGCGTCGTCGTAAGCGGTCATGAATCGTTTAGTTTTGGACGGGTAGGCCTGCGAGGTGAATGTCATAAGTTGTCTTTTATCTCTCAAATTTCTCAACAGTACTAGATATTGAGCGTTTAAAACGATGTCGCGCTGGTTGTGTCCCTGAGAAAATAAATTCTGAGTCAAATAAAAAATTGAAAAGTTATTGTGATGGCCGTGTCTAGTGAATAGTTCGGCGATATTGCCGCTAGATGTAGCCACGGCGGCCATTAAGTCGTCCAAAATTAATAATTTATGAATATTAGGATTGTAGCTAGCGATATCCGTGGGCAAACCTCTATGAAATTTAATTTTATCTTTATATCGGTCCATCCAACTCTGGTAACTAGAAAAATGCCAATGTATTTCTTTAATTTCCTCGTCTACCATAGCCCTCGAGTTATCGATAAATTTCAGCACCCAGCTCGTTTTCCCGCTTCCAGTAGGGCCCGCCACCTTGCAATTGAAAGGCGCGTGAAACTGGGCGAAATCGGTAATTAAATGCTCACCCATACCGACTCGGCGCTGCTGCTACTGGCATTATTGACGACGATATGGTAGTAAGGCAGTCTGTACGCCCACACGATACAGTTTAAAAATAAAATGAGCAGCAAAATTATACTTTTACAAATCTCGTATTTAGGGTCGGCCATGAAACTAGAAGTTCTCGAGATCGATCGATCGATCATCCATCGTTGTCACGGAGCGAATGACTTAGACTCTTCAGTCATAATGTTTATATCTCCTCCTTCTAGCCACGGAAGGGAGGGGAGGCTCCCCCCCCCCTCTCTCTCTCTCTCTAGGGCCCCCCGGGCAGCGGGCGGGTGGCTCTGGAGAGACAACCTGCCTCTTTCATTCATTACTACTCGAAGAATGTAACGTGTATAGTAGGCTGCGAGTTGACCAGGTTACAAAAATCGATTATCGGATCGCAGACTTCTTTACGGAAAGAAAAAATATCGCCGGCGCCCAATTCTACTTTATATTGTTTGCGAGGTAGCGGCGGCTCGTCCTTGCGAGTGTAAATGACTGCGATCGGGGCTTTAGTACCTAAAATTAACCCCGCTTATTTTTTTTTATGATTTCTGTAAGGGGCGTCGTTGACTCTATAATTAAATTTAGTCACGTAGCACTTGGGATAAGCCGACCGTTCTCCAGAGAAATATTTTCACTTAAAACCACGTTCAAATCATTCAAGAGTTTAGTCATTGGAATTATTTTTTTGCTTTCCCCAGTTCCGTAAAGCGTACAGTGCACATTGATTTATTTATTGATTTATTTTTTTTTATGATTTCTGTAAGGGGCGTCGTTGACTCTATAATTAAATTTAGTCACGTAGCACTTGGGATAAGCCAACTGTTCTCCGAAGAAATATTTTCACTTATAACCACGTTCAAATCATTCAAGAGTTTAGTCATTGGAATTATTTTTTTGCTTTCCCCAGTTCCGTAAAGCATACAGTGCACATTGGCCATGCAATCGGTAGCCGGTCGCCTCACAGTTTCTTTCATCAATGCTCGGTAAATATGGCGCGCATCACCTGCCGTGAATAGCTTGACTACCTTCAAAGCAGCGTCTTCTCGCACGGGCTGGTGCCATGCCGCCTCTTTCTCGCCCTTGTACATTCTCAATGCGTCCAAAGACATCATGCTGCGAGGCAGAAAGAGAAAGAAAGAAAATAATAAGCCCGCTGGTTGGTTGGTTGTTTTTTTTTTTTAGTTATAAAACACTACGTGTATGGTAGGCTTGGAATGTCTGTTAAACAGATTAGGGAATTCTACAGCAGTGGACGCGATATTTTTAACGCTGAACGAATCACCGGCTGAAAGTTCGGCTTTACACCATTTAGGAGACGGGTCTTTTAAACGGCTATACAAAAGAATCATAGGGGCTTTCGCGTCTAATACTAAACCAGCGTAGTCCTTTAACTTTTCGTAAGGGGAAGAATCGATTCTCCAATGAAATTTGACGACACAACATTTGGAAAGTAACTCGCCGTTGCTGGAATAATGAGGAGAGATTACAGCGTTCAGCTCTTTCAGTAATTTCGGCATTTTATCTATACTTTCGTACTTGGTGCGGCATTGAGTCCTCATCCAATCAATAGGCTCCTTCCAGCACTTTTCTTCCAGCAAGACTTTATAAATTCGGAAAGCTTCACCCGCTGTAAACAATTTGACGGTTTTTAGTGTGTCGCCTTCGCGAATGGCCTGGAACCATTCGGCCAAGTTGTTCGAACCGTGCTGTAATATTGCCAACGACGTCATTACTAAAATTTAAAAAGGTCACGCCTTTTAGAAATCAGGATCGGGATCTTCCCGAAGCAACCATTTTGTAAATGTCAACAAATATACCGGATCCTTCAAGAGAGGATGCTGGGGGACTGTATGCCTGTAAAACTGGTTGGTTCGGGGATTTATGATTAATAAACTACCGGGCTCCATAGCCGCTGTATAGGTAGGTCGTTCGCCGCCGTTGTGGTGGACGTGAGGCATAGTGTGCGCACGTTTTCATGTAGCCATGACCGCCACGGGTGCAGATACATCCATTCCTTCCCTGGGATTGTAAATATGCCAAGGTTTATACAACATTCCCGTGGCGTACTTTCAATATGCAAACAATTGAACCGTACGTCGCATACCCTAGATACATGGTCCCTTGACGCGACTATCTTCCCCGAGTTCTTCGACGTCTGTGTAACAGCAATATTGTCTAGGCACGCCCGGTCTGATAAAATCGTGGGGGGGGGGGGGGGTCCGAAATACTCCACTTCAGACTTCAGCATCCAGAGCGTGATTCAATCTCTATTATTTTTCACGTGCACCACTTCGTGATTCAACAGTCGTGTTCTAGACTCTGTCCAACTATACGTAGGATGCTTATCACGGAAAATATCCGACGAGGAAGTCACTTCAGCCATGGGAGGGATGTTCCTTTAATTTTTCTCCTGCAATGAAAAAGAGAGAGAGAGAAAAGAAAAGGGGAAGACCAGGCTGGTCACTAGAGACGGTATGAGAAGCGCGCGATGCTAGTTGGAGGACCGATTGTTAAATATAAGGTTTATATAAACATTGGAAGGGGAAAAAGGATTTTGGCGAGGCCAGGCTCATACTCTAGCTAGCTAGCCAGCCACCGACATCCAAAACAGAAACATCTAAAACGGAATGCAACTTTTCGTGGTCAAAGTTGCCCTGTCCGGGATTGTAGTGGCCTTAGCAGCCGTACTTTTAGGAGTGATTTGGCGCTACATCCCGAACAGTTGGCCAGCCCCAGCCCCCACCCAGGATGTCGAGATGACAACAACCATCCTTCCTCCAATTCCATCGACGCACTTCACCACCTTTCTTTCATTACCCACAACAACATCTACATCCCCCCCAACAATAACAGCAGCAGTAATAGCCACAACGACAGCAACCCGACCAAAGACAATAACCAGGCCTACATCTCCTCCCCCCCCCCTCCCCCTGTTGCCTTAGGTAAAATATTTAAAAGTGTTTTTTTTTTTCCAGGTTATATCTCGTAGTGACGAGGTTTTTATTCGCGTATTTATTTTTTCCGTAGATCCAGAAGGAGGTTCGGGGGACGACTTGTCCTATGAGTATATCCCTAGTGATTGGGACGAAGACTAGGGGACAATATGGCGGAAACAAAAATGTTGTTAATAAATAAAATATTGTTGATGAAAAGAAAAAAGGGGAGTTGAAACAAACAAACAACAACAAAAACAACCAAAAAATAAAATGTTAATAGCCCAGGGTATGCCACATACGTGCTTCTATTCATCCATCTTTTGTTCGCTACGGCTCTGTAAATCTTGCTTTGAGCCGTAGTCAGTAAATGGTTGTTTTTCCGGATTATTTTACGCGGTTCAACGATCGTGACTGTTTCATTGACGTTGGGATTTTTGACCAGCACCGCTAAAGAATACTCTAAAAATAGTCATGGCTAAGTTAGTAACGGACAAACAGTCGTGAAATGGTTCTAATCCAGGACACACGGTTTGTATAAGTTGTCTGAATTTCAGAATGCACGCCATTAACACGCTGACGTCGTTGCAACAATATTTAACCAGTTCGTGCTTAAAGTCAAAAATTACATTTTTGGCTGTTGTACTTGGCACGAGCATCGGCACTCATGCTATTCGGGTCGTACATCTCGAGATCGGGTATTTCACCCCTGTATTGATAATTTTCCGGGCGGTTGAACAAATGGGGAAAATAGCCCTTACTGATAAGGGTTTCGTCTAGACCTAAACTACTCGGTAACTTGGATAATGCCATTGACAAGAATTTGAACGAATCCACTAGCTTTATACCTTCGATTTTGGCGGTAATTATTTTGCCTTCCGAATATATAACGTCAGTAGGTTTCACTCCGTTATCTCACGCCCAACGCATTAGGAACACGGTGTCAAAACCGCTCTTATTATGACTTACGAGTGAGAGGTTCGAATCCCCGGCATGTGACTCGAATAGCCAACGGCAAAAATCGTCGAGTGTCTTTTCACCGTTCGTAAACACTTTGTGCTTATCCCCGCAACGATCGCACGTGGCTTTATCGAAACAATAAGTACAGGCAATGTCGATAACCGCTAAATTTATGTTGTGCATGAAATACTCTTTTTCTTTACTATCAGTCACCCTGTCTACTTGCGTCGTTTCGAAATCGTAAACGGCTAAACGCACACAATCCATTTTTTTTTTGGCGCTGGTAAAGACAGAAAGTAACACCGATGATCGTGCCGTCCCCATTGTTTACATATCTTACAAAAACGTTGACAACAATGATGGGCTCTCCTTCCATTGCCTTCAAACGTTAGAAAACAAACCTTGCAATGATTTACACACTGTAGCATTCTTGAATGGTGGTTGTATCGTGTGGTGCCTAGCTAAACATTCCGTATTCCTGAACAATCTGTTACAAGCCGAACATGGGAGCCATCTTTTTAAGAAACAAACTTATTTAGCCGAGTGACACAAAGGGCATTTATGTTTTTGACACGCGTGGGTTTTGGGCTTGGAATAAGGCTTCAGGCAAGCATGGCAAAAAAAAATGCAGCCGAAAAAACAAATCTCGGTTTCTCGGTTTTAAAATGCCAAAAAATGATCGGCGTGGCAGTATAGATATATGCGTTTAGAACTAGGGGGCCCTTCAAAAGTAACTTGGCATTTGGTTTCTGAAATAACACGATTTGATAATCGGTCAAGTAATCTTGGAATTCTTTGAGGTCTATTACTGAACACCCATCTGCCCGAACACACACCCCCGCATCGGCATGGAGTTGTAATGCGAGCTTTTTTTGTAAATTGCCGGATTTACGCATCTGCCTATACAATTGTATATCCTTATCAGCGTATGCTTTACAAACGACAAGTGCCCTAGCTAGACAGAGTTTATCTTAGCAGTTTTTAGGAAACACAACGGATCTGCTTTTCCCGGCGGTAGCTAGTCACGCAATAATGTTGGTGCGCGACTTTTTTTTTTTGGGGGGGGGGGGGAAGGGCCTACCCCTGGGTACTTCGATGTGTGTTAGCTTAATCTCTAGTTTACTGAAAATATCGATTTCTCTACCACTCTGATTAAGTTTCAAAATAAGGCTTAGAACGTTTGCGACGCTAAACGTTCCCTGGCCTGCAAAGGCAAAAACAAACTATTCTCAAATCCTGAGCCCGTAATGCACACACTGACGTAATCCCTACCCCCGACCCTTTCCAAAATATGATCGAAGATGTCGGTAAAAAGCTGATCCATGTATCCTATAGGGTCTAAACGATTTCTAGCCAAATACTCTCTGTCAATGGGGGAATTTGTCACTGTATAGACATTCGTAATAGTGCTAAATTTTTTTTTTTTATTTCCCCCCGACATTTAACGAAGGTAAACCTATCATTTTTAAATGTATCAACCCCCCGAGTTTGCAATCATGAAGCTTCTTGGAACATGGTGGTTTTATTGCTGGGCTCCCCCTACTTGATTAGAGTAGGCTATTGGAAAAAAAAAGAGAAGTATTTTAATACAACATGCTGCGAAAAATCGAGGGTTCCATTATGCAATCGTGATCTCTCTGGCTAGGCGAGTTATGCTTACAGCCTTGACAAGGGAGCCGCTTGTCCTGGACATTTTCATCGCATTTTGAATGCGTGATTGACTGTTTGCACATGCTGCACTTGGCTTCCACCATGACTACTTCTGGTTCCTCCGTAGCCTGCGTGGGAGGAGGGGGAAGGTTGACCGTCTTTTTAACCTCAGTTTTCTTCTGTGGCCGCTTTTTGCGGTTTTTTTTCAGGTTCTTCCTCACCCACTTCTTCATTTTTCCTTTTTTTTTGACGGCTTTTCGGTTACGGTTGGCACTACTAGCGCCGGTATGGCTAAAAGTTCCGTTATTCTCTGCATACAGCAAACCACTGCTTGGGAAATATGTGGCAACATATGCTTCATATTTACAATATCAAATTCGGTCAATGCTACAGATTTATCACCGGCTTTCAATACCAACCAATTGTCGGCCACTGAGTGAATAGATGCATTGCCCGCTTTAATCATTATATTAGAATTTGGCTGGCGCCAATACATTTGAGCTATTAAGCCTAGCCATTCCGCCGGTTCTAAAACAACCGCGTCCGAATCACCGTGTTTTCCAACCGCGATTTTGACGTCATTAGCTGACGGAAATATTCTTATGAAATTTAGGCAGGTCAACGGAAACGTGTCACAATAAGTCATATTTTGATGCGCCATGACTGTGAGAAAAAAAGAGAGAAACAGAAAAAAAAAACAGAGTATTACTCATTTTACTCGAGCCAATTTTCTGCTAGGGGTTCCATTTCTTTCACCTTCTTATCAAGTAACAATGTGATGTCTGTCATGTACCCCACCAAGCCACTGAACTGGCGATAATTGAGAACAATGTATTTCTTGCTCCACTTTTCAAAAATGAATTTAGCTTGGTATACACTTCCACTTTGAGACATGATTACTTTCATGCCGGAGCCGTAATTTTGGCCCGACATGATTTGTTGTTGAAGGTTCCGCTCGCTCACTATTTGATTATATACCCCATGGTCCTTCACAAATTCTCGCCATTCCGGGACAATAAACGCTACGCCCCTCGGCCGCTCGGCCCTTTTTTATAAATCGTTTATTTCTCTCATCTCCTACCTAGATTTTTGTTTTGTCTGTCTGATCACGTAGTGTCTCGTTTAAGTTCTCACGCACTTTTTACCCCTCCCCCTACTTTTTTTTTCTTGAGTGGGCTGGATTATCTTATTACGCTCCAGGCCATTATGGTCTTCGTTCATTTTTACACTTTTAGGATTTTGCCATACAGAACTCCCATGGCCGGCTAACTGAACAACACGCAACGGGGGAACCTGCATTTGCTGGCCGTAGCGTTAGTGACGAATTTAATGGAAACTATCTACGACGGGGATCAGTCAGTAAGTACCTACTCTCGTAAACAGCTCTTAAACTAGAGGTTTTTTTTAAACGTTTTTTTTCTTCGTATAGGACGAACGAGACGTGATTCTGGTTGAGGAGAGGGGAAGTCGTAACCGACCACCTCCACTCATCAACCGTCGGGTCCCTTCTCCCCTGCCGTACCCCACCACAACCCTTCCCCACCTCCCACCTATTCTCTGGCAATTTCGGATCCGTCGCCACCTCTACGACCCTCCCCGCTTTTACGGCGGCTGTTGAGCGGTTCGCCCCGCCGTTCGCAGGCCGAACGTCAACGGGAGGAGGTAACTCACTCGTCCCTCCATATTGTAGTTACACTTTTCTTTTCCCTCGGTCCTCATATTAGGTTTGTTTTTGTTTTTTTCTATTATAGTTGATCCAAAGCATGCGGGAGGTAACGCTCTCCCACAACATGCTTATGTATGCCGTCCGTATGTTTCAGACAGGAAAGGGCCCTGCATCAGGCCCTACGCCAAAACTTGGTGGAAGCCGACGTGCTTCCACATGCTGCTCCCCTATCATGATTTTTTTTTTTACGGGGGCTAGTATCCTTTTTTCCGGCTATATTTTCGATCCTAGCTTCTTTATTACTTTTTTTTTCACGTTTTTTACCATTTCACTTATTTTTAAATCACCAACGGTATGCAGCAAATTTCTGTATATCCGTTATATTTTTTAGTGACGAGTCTTTTTGAAAACGTGCCCGTGTTTTGGCTAGCATCACATAGGCCTCAAAATTTGAGCTGTGAATGGTGGTAAGATGCAACTTTTAACGCGATTTCATCTGGTTTATGAGCTTCTTTACAACATTTAATTCCATTGCCTTACCAACTGGCGGCCTGTGTACCTCCTCGTCGGTACAGCTTGGATAGTTCTCGGGTAAATATCGTACCGAATTGACTTTTTTTTTACGTATATACTAGTGCAACGCTGTCGATTTTTTTGGCCTACAAACCTGAATAAATCCTACAACCGCGAACATACATATACATTATCATTTTCGATACTCTATTCACCCCTGAAGTACCTAACATACAGACGCCAGTCTACGCGTTGAACTCTCAATATATTCCGGCCGATTTTTAAACCAGCTGTCCTGCCCTTGCCGTCCGCTGCCCTACCTACCAGCCGCCCGGAATAGGGGCTCCACTATCCCAGTCAGGCAACGTGCATCTACGGCTAGGGGTCTGAGGGCAGAAACCCCCAGATGCACGCTCCACCCCTCCCCCCTAGGATTCAAATGTGCTATCGAATGGAGCATAGGAATCTGTTAGGTCGTAACGTAGTACTACACTCTAGAGTATCCATTACTACTGTCGTGTGAACTATATTTTAGCGCAGTTGACGTATGAGTTGACGTTGACGTATGTGCCTATAAAGGCACATAATTCCCTCCGGTATATTTTAACAGTTTTTCTCGATACATTACTGGATATAGTTTTATATGAATTCATTTACCTTTTATTTGATCGTTTAAGGGTACGATCCCGAGGACAGATGTGGCGCGTGTACGCTAGAAAGCTTCCTTTTTACCGCTCGGTCCGAGGAGTATCTCACTCCCGCCAGAAAGCTTCTCGGGCTACTTTCGAGGGTGACGTCACGCGATGTTTACACGCCTAGTCTGTGACGTAGTGATTCTTCCTGCTCTTCCAGTCACGTGACTTGCCGCTTCTGCGCGAAAGCCAAGTGAGATAGTAGCTGCCTTACTCGAGGCACGCAGCTTCAATCCCAGTTAACCTTGTTCTGAGCTTATCAGGAGAAATGGCGAGTGCAGAACGCATTTATCTATTCCACCAAGTAAATTTGCTACCGGATCGGTAAAGGAAAGGACAAACTGAGAATTGGATCGACAATTAGGTTTATCCAATGTTTACCGCAAGAAACTAGGATTAAAGAAGGGGTGGGGCAGGAGTGTCGGGATCCTGACATGGTGATGGACAAAACCAAAGGCGGAGAAGAAATTAAATTGCGAATTGAGTTTCAGACGCAAATTCTCGTAGCAGACATAAGGCCTAAGGGGAAACATTTAGCTGCAGTTCTATTAAATTACAACTAGGGTCCGTCGGGAGAAGCTTTTTTTTTTTTTTGATGGTACACTTAAAACAGACCCAATTTTATGCCTTTTATTTAAGCTGTTTCTGTACAGTAACGCCGTTTTTGATTCCCACGTAATACTAAAACATGAAGTCACAAATTAGGCTGCAAGGAAAAAATAACGATCGGGGGAATAAATGAGATCGGTCACAGGGCCATAAACTTACTGTCCGAAAAACTTTAACTTTATTTTACCAGTCAAATCACCCTTAGGGCACTACAAGACTGGCGGTTGCCATGAGAAATTACCACAATAAATGTACATCTGTCATAAATACAACACCTCGGGTGGCCATTTTTACTTTTGCGGAGAAAACTAGCATAGCAGTCACTACTGAACGGTTAGGAATAGAGCGTCTATGTCCTATCTAAAGTTTAGTACCATCTAATCATTGGTTCACTGCCACTAGGTGGGTGGTTTAATTGCTAACCTTAGGCTTTAAATAAACATGGTTTTTATTTAGTTAAAACACTAGCAAATTAAATCTCTCTAGAAGCAAACTGAGTTTAAAACTCTTGGTTTTAATAAACAGGGGGAATGAAATACAATTTACATTGGCAACTAGTCTACAAAATAGCTTTGAATAAAAGCACACAAGTAATTTACAGAAAATAAATTATCGGCAACGAATTTGAATAAAAAAACTCGCACTACAATTTCGAATAGAAAAAGTTCTTTGGTGTTACCTAAACACCTCTAAGTTAGAAAAAGTACCTCACAATTTCAATCTTAGTCTTAGTTTAAGATTATGTTTCAAGGCATCTTGCACAAGATCAAATCTACTTATTCACATTGAGTTAAGCTAGCAATAATCAGGGCCCTACCATCAAAGTCTGTGCTTCTGTAATTATGCTACAGGACCTTGGTGATCAAAAATAACTGTTTGGTTACGCTATGTAGTGCAAACAGAAAGAAAGCCGGTTTTTAGAAAGGGGACTTTAAACCCTTTAAGTTATGGGAGGGGAGAAAATGCCGATGGTTTTAACTACCCATAATCACGATTCCAAATTCAAAAGTTAAGTTTAAATCTTTAAGTTAAAATTTAGAAATAAAGTTCCGAAAATTAAATTAAAGCTAAAACTAGTTATCTAAACTACTACCTTGCCCGGCATGGCAACACTCGGACTGGGGACATCTCTGCTCCGACCGCCGTAGTAACGTCTGACTTGGATAGATGAGCTATGCTGTGGATGCAGCCTTGCTTGGCTGTTTTATAGCAGCTCCCTAAACCGGAAGGAGGAGGGAAAGCACCTCCCTGTAAGAGTGCTACTACATGGGGGGACTTTAAAGGTGGAGAACAATGGTAGAGGGAGGGACAGAGCCAGCTGTCAGTCAGGCAGTGGGAACAAAAGGCACTTGGAGTGGCTCTCTTGGATTGGTGGAGAGAAATTTAACTGACTGCAGATTGGAGGGGAATGGGCTTGCACTAGAGCAAAGGGAATTGCCGACTTTTGGGGCATGGGAGGCCTTGGTTTGGAAAGGTGCAATCTAGTTTTTAACTCATAACAACGTAAATAGGCCTATATTGTTTGAACTACGATGTTATGCATCACAAATATTGACGGAAGAGGGGAGGGGGACGAAGTGTTCAAGCTCAATTGTATTGCAAACGTGATATTTAATTGTAGGAACGTTACTACGGTCGAAGTGACGTGGAGTTTGTAAAATAAAAATATACACTGAAAAATTAAATGTCCGGTAAAATTTCAAACGTTTTGGTGCATTTTTCACGTAGATGTAGTGTTTTGAAGATGGAGGTCTTTTTAGGCCTATTGAGCGCTAGCGAGCGTTTATGAAAAAAAATTGTTCGTTGCGAGAAACGATAAACCCTCAGGTTTTTTATGTTTTGAGTTGAGGTTTCCTCTCAAATCTGATGGTGAAGACTAGGTTCTTTACACCGGTGTTTTAGCCAAAAAATGCTTTGTTATTTTAGTGACTTGTTTGATCATCGCTTAGCTGCATTGCGTTATGTTCTTTTTATTTGGTTTCCTAATAAAGTTGTTAATTCGTAATCATGTAACTGCTAACCTGTTTACGTTGTTTACATGAGTGCAAGCTCTGCGAAGCCAAACTATTATTTAATCTCGTTAAACCTTCACACACGATTTTGCTAATACACAATTTCATGCCAAGGCCTTTAAACGTAGTGTATGCCAGGGCGTAACATAAGCATTTTTTCCCCTTTTTGTAAGGGCTTTAATTAAGCCTAATTAGTCTTTATTACAGAAACAATACATCTAATTAATTATGCATGAAAGCACATATATATCATATAATTATTAATAGATTAATTCAATATTAATTCATAACATATTAAGAGGCTCCAGTTGATCAGATAAGATAGGAGCTACACCTTTTCAAATACAACCTAGTAGTTGCGTTCCGAGAAACCAAACCACCATAATTACTTACTGTAAGAGATAAGGATTGGCATTGCTTTACACTAGCTTATCAGAGTAGCTATTAATTGATTCCGAGAACTCCTAATAGTTTCTACGAATAGAATTCAATTAAGATAAGATCAGCGCTAATGATCGTTCAGTTTCAACAATAACAATCAATCATTGTTAAACGAACACCAGCACGACAGGTTAATTAAGATAGGGACTCTTAATGGAGTGATACTAAGAACTCACTAATGTACTTTCAGAACGAGACAATACTTTTATTGACAGGCACAGCGGTTCCCTAATTAAGTGAAGGGTCCGAACTGTCAAGTCTTTAAAATTTTCCATAAATTCAATCAATCAGCTTAGACAGTGATTGATGTGGCCGCGATAACAATCGCATATAAAACGTAACCCAGGATTGCAACGACATTCGGGTTCCTTAAGCGCTTCAATATGGTTAAAATAGTGCACGCTGGTCGACATTCCTGAAGGCCGTTCCAGGGTACGGACATGGGAGTTAGAGCCGTCCCAGCGACGGAACGCCGACTGCAGTGTTGGACTAATACACCGCTCGTTAGCCACATCCAAGTTCTCATAGAGCTAAGTATTCATAGCATAGCTTCGACTATAACTATAGTTATTATTAGTAGTATTCATGCAGTGATTTTTACTATACTTATGATTAATACAAGCGCAGTTTAGTTAATGCTGGTCAATTAACTTAACATTTAGGATAATTATTCCTACTATAAGTAGTTTACCGTAATGCCAATCGCTACGCCTCACATCGATTATTTGTAATGACATCGTTCGTTCATTTATATGTCATGTTGAATTAACAGACCAGTGTGGTCCATATTTTGTAAAAGGAGAGAGTGTTGATTAAAGGCCCAGGTTAACTTACCTTGTTTACGCCTACCCTTTCCAGTGTCAGATATATATGTTTAGAGTATTGATTGAATACAACTAGCTATCCTGATAATAATGTTCTATCTGGTCAAATAGTCACCGGAAAAGAACATTACAACGGTGTGCAAAAGTCGAATTCATCACTCTTAATTCCCCAGAAAGATTTTTTAGATATTTAGTTGTGCTTGATCAGTTTGCATAACGATCGTTGTTGTTGGTAAACATTTTTTTAGCGCGAACGTTTAGTAGCCTACACGCATGCGAATTGGCATTGTCAGCTCTGTTATGAAAAATAGTATTGTTACCCTTGCTAAGCCTTAATTAGTTATTGTGCGCTAATAACAGGTTGGTTACAGTTGAAATTGATGAAATATTTTTCCAGTGTTGATAAACATGTGCACTTAATAAGTTGCTTGCATTTTAAAGGACCCATATACACTTTGAAGTGAATATTGTCAATTGAACAACATATAGGCCTAAAATCAGTGTATTGCAATTGGTTTATTGATCACCATAGTGTTGATTTTGTGTGGAAAATTTTGTGGTTTAGGTTAAAATAACCTTCAGCAAATTATTGCCGACTTCAGGTGTTTAAATTTTGGGAAAAGTATAATAGTGCACCATTTTAAACAGAAAATTCATTATTTTGAGAAAATAAAAACAAAAATAAAACAAAAAAATTGAGATTTTTTTTGAGTGTTTGCGCTTACAAATTTGAGTATTGTGCTACAATAAGGGTTAAATTTAGTTCAAAATAGAATAAATTTAATAAATCTAGTTAAAATAATGCCTAGATCTAGAAGTAATCGTGCGAGAGGCACAGTTTAAGTCTCTTCGAGAGGCAGGCCCATACAGCAACCTCAAAATCGCCAAGATTTTGTAGAATTCACGGATAATTCTGTTAGTACCCCAAATTTGGATAAATACTAATACTACCCCTGACGAATCAGATGATGAGTCAATTCATTCGCATAATATCAATGAGATTAATACAACATTAGATTTACCGCCACCTAAGCGAATTCGTTCTCATAAACGCTCAAATCAGAACGATAGGGATCACACACAGTCTGGAACTCAAACAAAAATCAGCACTTTTAAATTCTCAAGCACCACTTAGTACACAGGTTTCATTACAAATCCCAGCTCCACCAAATGAGCAAGCTCATTTAAACCAAATAGTGCCACCAAACCAAACTATGCCATTAAATTTAGTTACCCTACAGCATAATTTTGCACCACCTAATCTAACACCACAGATGCCTACCTTACAAATGCAAAATAATGCTCAAGTAACGCTTAACATTCAGTTGGCAGTAAATACGCAAAATCTAAATCAAATTCATGTTCCTCTAACTCCAAACGTGGTAATAAATTCACCGGCAACACAGGGAAATCAAACTCCATTAACAATAATTCCTAATCACGTTAATGGACAACAAATTACCATGATGGAGGATACCCACCTCCAGAAAATTTTAGACCATACTTTAGCAGTGTGTTTACAGTCTTCTAACGAAAATGCAAAAACAGTAAACGATAATCATTTAGAAGTATTAAGAACCATCACAACCGCGAATCAAAATAGAGATTCACGCCATAGAACTAGACTTTGGGAAGAATTACATGCAGCCAAGAAAGCTATATTACCTTTTGCAGGAGATGATACGTTAGATATTTTTGCTTTTGCGTTAATGGTCGAAAATTTGCGTACATTAGATCCTTCATTAGAAGATACAGAATTAGTTTCGGTAGCATGTAGTAGATGTACAGGATCAGTATCTATTTATTTGGCCATGAACCCGAAGCTAGCCACTTAACAAAGTTGGGAAAATTTTAAGGAAAATTTAATCGATAGATTCGGTTGCGGAGGTGAAATCATCACACCAAATCTGTATTATGCAAAACTCAAAAAGGGAGAAACTATCGAAGATTTCGCTGCTAGATTAGAGAAAATGGCGTCACAACTTTGGCGAATTAAACCCACGGATTCTGTATCCCACCGGGAATTTAAACAATTAGCTAAGGATGACGGAATGCGTTCAGTATTTCTGCACGCTATGCCAAGGGAAATCGAAGTTCACGTTACATATCAAATGCATACCACGTTTAGGGATACGTATAATTCAGCTATCTATAAACGGGCAGTTTTGGCAGACTTCAAGGGGAAGAAGATTCTACCTCAGATAAAACAGGAACTAAACAAATTTCTAACGTTGAAGCTAACAATCTTGCTTTCGGCACAATGCTAGATAAAATAACTTCGTTAGAGAAGGGTATAAATAAAATCTAGAATGCTAAGCCTAAACTCAATGAGGCTAAAATTAGTGCAATAAACACAAATAACTTGCAAAATAAATCTTGTCACCGTTGTTTGGCCCGCGGACATTTAAAACGAGATTGTCACACCAAGGAGAAATCCTTACAACGCGTTAGGCAGCGCCATGAGCAGCGTAATCAGGAAAGTGGATTTTATAACAATAAACCTTACGCGAAAAATGGTCGCGGAGGAAATAGATATAGAGGTAATAATCGCGGAAAATGGGGAAACTATTTTTCCGGATTTGACAACAGGGATTCTGTGCAGTTTAACAAGAAAAGTAACAATCGTTACGCTTTCCAAACCAACACCAATAGTAATAACAATAACGGCGGACAACAGTCACAAAATAATAACACCAATAACGGTAGACAAAATCAAAATCAAAATCAAAACTACCCTAGACAAAATAACGGAAACCAAAATCGCGTTCCACAACACGCCACCCAAGTAGAATAGGGCGATACATTTAGCCAAAATAATAAAAATTCAAAAAACGGGCTCATAGCCTGAATAACGACAGGGATTCAGACCTAGGAGTAAACCAGTCAGAACAGGGCAATAATAACCAAAACTAGTACGTTAGCTCAGTTCAGGGTCAAACACCTGTTAAACAAACTTCAAGTGTAAACAGTGATCATGCATTTAAAGCAATATGTATTCCATTATTTTCGGAAGAAGTAACAAATAAATTAATGCTTAAACTATACTCAGATGCTGACTGGCATCAACAAAAATTAGCTTTACCCGATCGTACGTTAGCATTACCACGTTTAGCGTCATATTTCGGTAAAATTCCATCAAGATATGTTGCAAGATCAATAAAGAGCAATCAAAACCTAGTTAGCGAATTCACAAATGCTTTGGAAACAGTTAACAACAAATACAGTTTAACTTGCGATTCAGTCATCGTAACATTATTTGAAGATGGTCTGGATGCTACTAATTTTCATTCAGAACTAAATCCAGTAGATACTAACTAACCAATAGTTATTGCTTTATTAGGTAGCGAACGTAATATTCAGCTTAAACATACCAGCGAAACATTTTACAAAAATGGTGTTAAGATGACTTCAGGTACTTCCATAGGTATTTTGCACGCAACTCAGAAGGATTGGAAAATTCGAATTCCAACGGTTGTTGGTACATTTGAACCAACAATTTCCTTAATCTTTTGGGACAGTAAGAGCGACGCAAATCCAAATTCCTCGCCGGCGACTCACACATCGCTAGGCAAGGGAGGGAATTTGCTCACGAGCATTCAAGCTCAACCGGGCAATAGATGATACATACCGCACCATCTAGCATCCAAAATTGACACCAGAGGTGAGTCAGACGAGCGGAACGAAGTAACGTTCGACTCGGAGCAAACAACGCCTAACGGTGTCAGCGTTCAGGTTAAGACAGTTTTAAATAAAGCTAGCGTTAAATATTCTCGTCCATATGTAGTGTTCGATGTTGGACTTAGGCCAGAGATATGTTTAATCGATACAGGTTCTTCATTATCATTAGTTACGAACACCGCAGCACAGCGCATGCCTAATAATCTTAAGGTGAAATGTCATGTACGTACAATGATTACGCCAGTTAATTTAGTTGGTGTGTGGAATCAACAGATTAAAACAAATAGGAAAATAGTAACTACTATAGGAAAATGCCAATTTTCTAGGGATCAGGAATTCGTTATCGTTCCTGATGGTTCATTTGGTAACATTTTGGTACTATTAGGATACGATTTCCTTTTAAACAAATCAGATTCATTAGTCTTAAATTGCCCCGATAATAGTTTAAGTATCGGATATTTAAAATTCCAAATGTCAGCTTCACCAGAACAAGCACATATAGCCTATAATCAAAATAAGGAAATAATAAATAGGGAAAGTTATAAGCCTAATCACATCTACGTAGCCACGCTTAACGTAGCTACATATGAAAAAAGCGAGGATAATCCTAAATCTACATGGAATTGTACACCTAAACAACAATTAATAGACGTTACAGTCTCTTTGTTTCGAGACGAAATCATCCCATCTAATTCAAAGTGCAGAATAACCGGAATTTTACACTATCCCTTTCCTGAAATAGAGACAGGAGCTTTCAAACCTGAAAACGGCGAATTTCCTGTACGTCTCGCACATAGTCTTGTTAACACGACTCCAACAGGTATTATTCCAGTTATGTGTGTAAATTTGAATGGTTTTGACGTGGAATTAAAATCAGGTACGATACTAGGAACGTATACTACCGCGACTATAGATTACGGCGATGAGACTTCCGTAGACACGTGTAGTTCGGATTCGCCAACCACAAGTCCCATTGAGAAACCTAAATCTCCAAGTCCTATCGAGATATCTCAAACCGCAAATCCCACGGAGATGTCGCATCCCGCAAATCCCATTGAGATAACTCAGCAACAGCAAGTTAAACAGAACGATAACTCAGCTAGTAGCCTAACAGACGCGTTTAAGCATAAATCAAGGGAAGAGCGCGATGCGGAATGGGAAACTTTAAAACATATATTTACCTTTCCAGATCTAAATAAAGATGAATCACAGGAATTCTAGATGTGTTAAAGAATCATCAAGATCCATTTCCTAAAAACGATTTCGATCTAGGTTGTTTTGAGGGATACGAAGTTTCTATCGAAACGGGCAACTCTCAACCAGTAAGTTCTAAAATGTATAGAGTTCCATTTCACCAACGCGAACTATTAGATAAATATCTAGACGGAATGCAACGAGTAGGTATCATAAAAGAGGGAAAATCTGCTTGGTTATCGCCATGTTTAATGATAAAAAGAAGGCCAACAGGGTATCACGTAGTTCTAGATTTACGCGGCTTAAATTCGGTTGTTGAAAGTATAAGCGTTCCAATACCCATCGTGACAGAGAGCATGGCACACCTAAGCGGAGCTAAATACTTCACTCGTCTAGATTTTAAATTCGGATTTTATCAACTTAAATTAGCAGAATCAGCTAAACCTAAGACATGTTTCTCAGCAAACTCTAAAACGTATTTTTTTAACAGGCTCCCAATGGGCCTTAAAACAGCTTCAGTGCACTTCTAATTTTGTGCTCAACAAATTTTCGCAGAAGTGCTTGGCGCCTATTGTACTGTCTATCTTGACGATTGCTTCCTGAGTAGTCCAGATCTTAAAACTCACATCAGTCATGTAGATCGAGCGCTACAGCTAGTCGCTCGTTCCGGCTTAAAATTAAGTGTAGAAAAATGTGATTTTGCTAGAAAACAGGTTAAATTTCTAGGTTTCGTACTAGACGAAAAGGGGATACAGCCAGATAGGGATAAAACTAAGGCTATGCAGCAGTATCCCACACCTAAGACACCTAAACAAGTCCGTTCATTTCTAGGTATGGTAATTTTTATAGGAGACACATCTCTCAATTTACGAAATGTCTCACATTCTAGCTAAACTTACACATAAGAATTGTAAATGTATATGGGAGATGACAAAGAAAGAGCTTTCCAGGAACTTAAACACGCCATGGTTAAAGCTGCAACACTTAAACTCCCCGATTTCGCTAAGCCATTTTTTCTAGAAACTGACGCTAGTGGCGTGGTGATCGGCGGTTGTTTGAGTCAGTATCACAGAGGTATAAACTATCCGCTAGCCTACACTTCCCAAACCCTCACTGAGGCAGAAAGGAAAGAAACAACTACAACTAGGGAAATTTTAGCGATAATTCATTCAATCGATTCATCTCGTTGCTATTTACTTGGTAAGATGTATTTTTTAACCACAGATCATTTAGCAATTTACTATCATTATTGTGCCTCCTCCCTCCCCCCAAATTAGAAAGAATTTTACTCCAACTCAGGGAATATGAATTCATCTTACGTCACAAGTTGGGCCGACTTCTAGCGTTTTCCGATGCGCTTTCTCGTATAGAGATACCAGTCGCTGTCCTCGGTAGTCAGCACCCAGACTGGACACAACAACACCTAACGGCAGAACAAAGAAATGATCCGTATCTAGGAGATATTATTAAACGTCTTAGAAACCAATCATCGGAAGATTTAATTGATGCATCTAGTAAGCGTAACATCTTTTATAAAGATTACGACGGAATTTTGTATAGAATTACACTTGCAGACCCAGCTAAAGGTCGTATGCACAATCTAGCACAGATGTGTCTACCTAAATCTCTACGCAACTATTGCATTAGGGACTATCATCCCACGCCGTTTGCCGGACATTGTGGCGCATAAAACTAGAGATTTAATAGAATTACATTGTTATTGACCTAAAATGTTTGACGATATTGCTTACTATGTTAAAACTTGTCAAGTATGTCAAGCCTACGTTAGACCCACTAAACCGTATAAAGCCAAATGAAGAGCGTATCAACCCTTACAGAGACCAGGTTACTCTTGGAGCTTGGATCTCATTGGACCTTTAAATAAAAGCATTCACGGGAACGTCTACGTGATGACGTTGATTAACGTCGTTACGTCATCGCAGTGGGAATTCCCGATAAAAAGGCAGTTACTATAGCAAATAAATTGTTCTCACACCTTATCGCTAGATTCGGAGCGCAGTTCAATTAAGGGGAGACAATGGTTCAGAAATAAATAACGCTATCGTAGCCAGGTTAGCCAATATGTTTAACATTAAACAGATTAATTTTACTCCTAACACTTCATGGGTAGGAGGTTCCGTAGAAGCCGCAAATAAAAGAATAGAAACAGTTTTGCGTAAAATTTCAGCCAGTTGTCTTAAAAATTGGTGCGAATATTTAGAATTGGTAACTGTAGCACTAAATGCATGTCCTAATTCAACTACGTTAATTAGTTCACATTATTTGCATCATGGTTCGGAATTTAGATTACCGAGCGCTTTAGCATTCGAGCCACCGCGAATCTGCTATGACAATGATGATACTATAGTCCGTCTAGAGAGTAGACTACAAGCAGCATTCGAAGTCGCTCGAGCGCATAATCACAAAACTTGTATGATCGTACAGCTAGACCTTACCGTTTCTTGGTCGATGATTACATATGATTACGCGACTTCTTACCTATTAAACAAATTTCTCCGTAATTACTTAGAGCATGGACAGGTCCGTTCAGAATAATGGAATTCGTAAACGATGTTATTGTACGTATAGTGCATTTTTTAGACCCACTTAAAATAGTTCGAGCTCATGTCAATAATTTGCGACCATGGTTCCTAAGAACAAACACTCAGCCTATTCCTTTCAATGGGCCTACCGATCTCGAAATGTCGGAACAGCTTAACGGCACGTTAACGGAAGCTGAAATAAAATTACAAAAATACATAGCAAAGCTTTTAGAGGATCCAACAGATCATTTGTCGGAAATCGATCCGCCAGTGTTTGCGCCTTCCGAAACCGACGAAGCAGCTAGCGGCTCGTAAAGCCTAGCAAGTAAACGCAAACGCGTTGAGCCAAAATCGGCTGCTTATTTACAAAATAAATACCGTAAAATAAATTACGAGCTTAACAAGCAAAGAATGCTTGGATCTTCGCATGGTTACGATACCCGTAGCAGTAGAATTACACCAGCAATTAGGCTGCGTCGGCAGTTGGAAGAGGCAAACATTGACGACGACTAGAAACATCGTGTATCCAACAGAGAACAAGACAGAGTGTTGCCCGTGAGGAGCGTTCACGCGCTCTGCACGCGGGAACCCTAGCGGGAGAAAATGGTAGTAGCTTTTCGTTACAACAAAAGTACGGAGACTGCGAGCAGACAGCAGCACATTTTCACTTCTTGCTATATTTGCAAATAATACGCTAGAACTTGTTTTATTCAAAATATGTAGAGACAAATAACTTAAAATTAATATGTTTCAATATGTAGCGTAGAAATAATGTTCACAAGGGACACATCGCCGAAATAAAAAAAAAAAAATAATATTATTGAACACCGAATAAACATATTTACCCGCAACTAAATACAGATTCACAAAAACACAAAAAAAAAATATTATTAATAATGATACGCCCAACAACATATTACATAAGTCACAGACAAGGATAATAAGGAACTTAAATTAAAAACGTAATATAATGGGTTCACATCAACAATAAATCGTAACAAGTCATTCAAATTATAATAATTAAAATTAATTACAGACATAAAACATTGTACTCCAAACAGCAGAATGACATACAAATTAAAAAAAAAAACATATAGCAGCACAGTACGATTAAGAAAATAATAAAATAGCTACAACATGTACAAGTACGCCAAATCATAAGGTATTCATAAAATTAAAAATAAACAGAAAAATAATACTAAACATAATTCCAATGACGTAAAATAATATCACATATACACTTAAACAGGGGAAATTGATAACAAAATAATACAGAAAATAATACCCTGTAATAGAAAAATGTTAAGTTATGACATACATGAAATAATCAATCACAGATTAAAGAAATCAACTTATAATTTTGAAAAACAAATATACGATAACTTTAAAATAGTACAAATTAAATTATTAAGACTAGTCCGAAATGGAGATTTTGAATAAATTTATTAAGACTTTTCAGAACTCTGGATTAATATAAAAAAATTAAAAAAACTTTCAGGAATCTATGATTATTGGCACTTGTAAATTGGCAAAATGCAAAAAAAAAATACTATATACACTATTTACAAATTCACAGGTTGCTATATCAGCAACAGCATCGAACTCTACCACGCCGCTTACTTTAGCAACGGGTAGAGACCCGCGTTGCCAAGAGCAACAACACCGCTTTTAGCGGCGGATTGTCGTGGCGACAGCGACGAATTACCCATCATCACTGTCGGCATCATAGTTGTCATCTAAAATAAAATATTAAATAATCAAGATTAGTATTTGGTTCACGAAATTGGCAACACATGTACACTCATAATATGCATGGTTATTGTCAAATCTAGAGTTCACATAACAATAGAGGGTATAACCTTAAAATTTTATTATTATTTCTCTCACACCCATGGACATTCTGTTTCCATTCTGAGGGAAATAAAGTTTAATGAAAACGAAAGGATGATGTTCAAGTATAATTATTGTGACTTGACCAGGTTCCTTTCCGTCATGATTGTTGTATACTAAATACGAGTTATGTTGTTAAAATTTAATTGCAAATGATATTTATTACTGCCACACACCCCCCCCCCCCCCCACCCCCCATAGAAATTTGAGTAAACAAAAAAAATAACAAATACAGTTTAAATGCTGACGTACACTTGTACGGCATAAAAGCCTATTAAATTAAAATTATTATATATATTTCCCAGTAGTTCAATAACAGAATTACGGAACTTCGGTTCCTCACATAGTCGCGCTGCCGCACTTGCTGCAGCGGGCGAGTATTTTACTCGCAAGTTGCGCTCGCGTGCCAAACAAAAGAATTAACAAATACTTCGGTATAAATAATTATAATCACGGTTATTAATCTCATGTATAAGCCAGTACACCAGGAAATATGTTATTACGGTAAATAATACCATCCCCCCTTTTACTTCCAATTTTCAGAAATTATAAATTTCATTTCACAGTTATTAGAATAAGCAGCATTTCAAATTAAAAACGGAATACGTGCCACGCCACGTAATTACTTATAATGCGAGGAGCCAGGACTCAAAACATTGGCTATAGGCTACGTCGTTGCGACGTATCGCACCAAAAAAATACAATTATAAACTATTAAAAGTTGGAGCATGGCACGGATTCTCGTTTAGGCGATGCTTCGTTAGGAATAAGGCGGATAGTCAAATTTTTCATAGAAAAAATTATATGACGGTTCGACACATCCCTTATAAATAAAATTTAAACACAAGACAACAGTATAATTTTACATCCATAGGGGTACGCATCATAAAATTAAGATAATAACTGACTTGAAACAAAATATTTCATTTTACATCCATAAGTAATGGATTATAAAAGCATAATATTGTGTTCATCAAATTTTAGTGAATTTAAATTGGTGCTAACTAAAATTACCTTACCAGTCGTTAATTCACAGAATAACACCAAACATATGCTTTGAAAAACTGTATTCTATTACAGTAAGACTTACCTATTGGTCTAATACATAGGACCAAACCCTGAATGGACTTATGACAGTCGGAAATAAGGAAATAACATTCCTCACTTCTGGAAACCATTTAATTAACAATATAAAAATCCTTTCCCATCTGCAAGGGAAATTTTCCATCATTAGGTAGATTCAAAGTATAGATTTTATACGCTTATCTATTTATGTTTGAATATAATTTTCGCGTATACCGCATTAATACTTTGTTTACATTTATTTTTTTTTGAAAGTTAATATTATGAATAATATAAGGTTAATTAAAATACGTAAAATAGGGTTAGCTAAAACATAAGTAAATTATACGTATTTTGCGCAAGGAAATTATAGAGATTTTCAATTATTGCATGATGACTACCAGCCAAATTTACTTAAAATTAAGATTTAGAATTAAATTTCTTACCGTATTGGATATTATGGCACACAGGGCAGTCATCTCTGCAGACGGCCGGGCGAAGGCAGTGCTGCGCGCCACTGCCGGACGCACCAACGTTGACTCTGCCGGCGGGCTCAGGGGCTCCTTCCAGGGGGGCGGCGAGTCCTCGGACAGGGCCGACGAGGACGAGGTCAGGTAGTGACGGCGGTATTTCGTCGAGCAGGCAGTCTGGAATTAGTTCCACCAGAAACCCGGGTCCACCGTTGTCCTCCAGCACACCAACACGTGGAACGTCTTCGTTTTGAAATTGGGCTAGGGCCCTGTGTATCTTCAGCTGTAGAAAGAAGATGTTCTCCGGGTTGATAGCTCTCCACAGATATTCCGGGAAGCATTCATTTTCTTCCGGTAAAGGCAGATAAGTGGCATACCGAGCATGGAGACACGACGTTGCAGTTAAGGGGCTACATTGTAGAACGTGGGTACTGAACGTGGGTAATTGAACTGTAAGAACGTGGGTAATTGAACTGTTGTCCAATTGAATTTTCGTTCGCATTAGTGGCGTCCATTGGATTTTGGCCCGGCGTTTCCAAAATAACTTCAAGGAAGAATAACCGAAGTACATAGTCCAAGGGGTCCTCGTTCGGTAACATCGGCGAGAAAGGAATCTCACCGATGTTCCGATGAGGACACTCGGCGAATAACGCCAGTGCCCTCTCGCAGAATTGGTAGTGGTGTGGGTAGACCTCAAAAGTCATGAGGTTGAGGGCCAACACCCTTAGAAAATCCCGCATATAGCGAGGCATGCCCACTCTCGCACTCCTCTCACCATTGGGGATGGTCTTTCGCTTCTTTTGCGGGGGATCCATCTCTAGTTGGGTGGGATAACGCGCACAGAAAATAAGCTAGCAAACTAAGTGAAGTACACAACTTCGTGTGCTGGTTGGAAAATTGAAATTTTACAAGTCCAAAATGTGACCTAGAAATATTAGTAAACAAACCAATGGGTGCAGAGTTCAAGGGTTGACGTCACGAAAAACTGGGGGCCATCTTTTCCCAGGGACCAGCTCACCCCCTCTGCTCACCCGGTAACCATCAGCCATTGTTTACGTGGCCTCGACTTGCCTTAAATTTTGAGGTCAGATTCCGGGCGGCATATCCAAATGCCGAACCCAGAACCCTTTCAACCCGCCGACCACTCTCGTTTTATTGCCCCCTCCTCTTCAATGGGGTGCCTAACTGCTCAACCGAACCCATCAGCGACATATGTCACAGAACTTCCGTTATGGACATTGGGAATTTTCAGGTTAATTCTAGAATGTCGCATATTAACTATTTAGGAGCATAGTGATTACCCAGAATAGATTAGAAGTGAAGTCCGCTTGGGGCTATGAACACACCACACTAGTTCATTAAAGTCGCATTGTATCGACACCTCACACATATTTAAGTTCTGTTGGAACGTATTCAAACATACACAAAAGTTGCAGTGAAGATTTAAAAATCTACCGCATGATTAAGAAATATAGTTTTTCTTCCAGTTGTGGGACAGACTGAAAAAACCACCATGGGATGGTCAGTTGTAGTGCATACTAAAATCTACCGAATGATGTACAGAGTTGCGGCAATTGACTCGAACGCCGTCATTCGTTTGTCGACTTCCTAAAAAGTCTTTTCGTCACTTAGATGACAAAATTATATGAATCGGCATTTGTATTCATGGTTTTGTCAAATGTGTCATGATACAGGATTGCCAAATTTCATTTCGATTTTGAGTGTCATATTTCACTCCTGAACGATATTCCAATTAAGGTAGCAGGGCAGACCAAAAAACTGCATTTCAAACTTAAGGTAGCAGTACCATGGCCATAATACTGCAGTAATCTTATTAAGGCAGGTTTATTAGAAACACTGCAAATCTGATCATAATCATAGCAGCATAATTAAGGAAAGAAAATAATAAAGTTTATTTTTCGGAAATAGCTGCATCTGGAATTGGTTTTGTAAAGCTTGATTATAGTTGTAAGTTAATATTTTCTGAAATTGCTAGAATTTCAGTAGTTTAGACATTTAAATGTCTTGTTCTAAAGTCAGCTGCTTAGTTCAGAAGGGTTGCAAATCATGCGTCATGGCATGGGTTTTATAGCTGCTTTGGGTTTTACAAAGAGCTTGATAGAGCTTTAAAAGCATCCCGACAATACGCAATACTTACACGCACCATAGTGACAGGAATGGTTCACTAGAGCCAGGCAAACATTAGGCTCAGGGATATAGGTACACACCCTTGACATTTATGTCATCTTTATTAAAAATATCAGGCTTGTCGGCGGAAACGTATTGTTCGTTTCGACCGGGGCTTGATAGCCAAAAGGGCGAAATAATTTTCACATACGCAAACTACACAATACTGTAATCAAAATAAAGTTCATTTGACAGCATTAGCTATGAGTATTGAGGCTCGATATGCTGGTTATTTGTTTAATAAAATCAAACACACGAAAAAAAAATAATGACAAACTCTCAAAGATAGAGGGAAGGTCTATTTCATCTGGCATTAAGTACGGAATGGGCATAGAAAACGGATTTCATGGGATTTAGCAGTAGCCTATCACTTAAGGGTTTAAGCGTGTATAGCTTAGGGAAGTTACAAACAAAATTGTATACCCTTCCCCAATTACCCCAAACATTTTAATATAAGTTACGATTGTGTACTTGCATGTTTTAAAGATTTACGCTACGTCGCCGGATTAAATTTCTCTATCTTGGGTTTAATATTTAACGTTCAGTAATGCATATACTTCCGAGCGATTAACGTGCGTGCAAAATTCTTATTTTTATCTAAAGAAAAGTGTAAAAGTGTAATGCTGCATACTCCTATGAAATCTTGTTGCCATTAGTACAACGAATGTGCATTTGATAATTTGACAACGTCAAAGGATTCAATTACGACAGTAAATGAACAAATAATGGTTCATTCAAAGTATTTGGCTATGGTAAATGCTGAAACAAATGTCATATTTGGTATAAAGTGACGTTCTTCAAAAGCATGAAAGCAAGGAACAAGATTTCAAAAGGAGAAAATTTTGAATTTGTAACAACATAGCGTGTAACAAGGTTCCCTCTCTTTCGTCTCCAGCAGTGCGGAAATCTAGGCCAAAGAGCTAGCAGGTGCTCGCTAATGAGGGGAAGCCTCACAGCCTTGAGCGACCTTGTCCACGATGCGGCCAACTCGTGGAAAGTAGAGCACCAGTGATGGACAGATAGTGCTTTCTCCGCCCTCAAACGAGAGGGAAAACGGATGTACCAAAATGCAAACATCGAAACGAAGCTTATTATTTGTTTCAGCTCACTAAATACGTCATGAATTAATTCTTCAAGTTTGGTTGCCGGAATTGCGTTTCTCAGGTCGATGCATGCATAAAACATAGCCTAATTAGGAAACAAAATTTTAAAGTTAATTCCTACCCAGTATAGTTGCTCGATTAATGAAGCAATTAATTACACATAACATAATCCATGGTCTGGTGGGTGGGGGGGCGGCGGACTTTTTCCTCAGAACGGGGTTGTTTTTCCTAGCCGCACAACATTTTCGATCTAGGGCCAGTTGGTAAATTCAGAGCTCTTACTATGATTATGTAGAGTGGTTTTCTGTTAATAAAGTAATCTGGGTTTGGAAGCTAAAATCAGGAACAATTAAAAAGGTACCGTGATTTTAGTTTGAGCAAGGGCTATGTAAGGGTTTTAATTAAGCCTAATTAGTCTTTATTACAGAAACAATACATCTAATTAATTATGCATGAAAGCACATATATATCATATACTTATTAATAGATTAATTCAATATTAATCCATAACAGATTAAGAGGCTCCAGGCTCCTTTTCAAATACAACCTAGGAGTTGCGTTCCGAGAAACCAAACCACCATAATTACTTACTGTAAGAGATAAGGATTGACATTGCTTTACACTAGCTTATCAGAGTAGCTATTAATTGATTCCGAGAACTCCTAATAGTTTCTACGAATAGAATTCAATTAAGATAAGATAAGCGTTAATGATCGTTCAGTTCCAACAATAACAATCAATCATTGTTAAACGAACACCCGCACGACAGGTTAATTAAGATAGGGACTCTTAATGGAGTGATACTAAGAACTCACTAATGTACTTTCAGAGCGAGACAATACTTTGATTGACAGGCACAGCGGTTCCCTAATTAAGTGAAGGTTCCGAACTGTCAAGTCTTTAAAATTCTCCGTAAATCCAATCAATCAGCTTAGACAGTGATTGATGTGGCCGCGATAACAATCGCATATAAAATGCGACCCAGGAATTCAACGGGTTCCTTCAGCGGGTTCCTTCATCGCTTCAATATGGTTAAAATCGTGCACGGCAGTCGACATTCCTGAGGGCCGTTCCAAAGTATGGACACGGGAGTTAGAGCCGTCCCAGCGACGGAACGCCGACTGCAGCGTTGGGCTAATACACCGCTCGTTAGCCACATCCAAGTTGTCATAGAGCTAAGTATTCATAGCATAGCTTTGGCTATAACTATAGTTATTATTAGTAGTATTCATGCAGTGATTATTACTATACTTATGATTAATACAAGCGCAGTTTAGTTAATCAGCGCTGGTCAATTACCTTAACAGTTAGGATAATTATTCCAACAATAAGTAGTTTACCGTAATGCCAATCGCTACGCCTCACATCGGTTATTTGTAATCACGTCGTTTGTTCATTTATCTCTCATGTTGAATTAACAGACCAGTGTGGTCCATATTTTGTAAAAAGAGAGAGTGTTGATTAAAGGCCCAGGTTAACTTACCTTGTTTACGCCTACCCTTTCCAGTGTCAGATATATATGTTTAGAGTACTGATTGCTATCCTGATAATAATGTTCTCTCTGGTCAAATGGTCACCGGAAAAGAACAATACAATGGTGTGCAAAAGTGGAATTCATCACTCTTAATTCCCCAGAAAATTTTTTTAGATATTTAGTTGATCAGTTTGCATAACGATCGTTGTTGTTGGTAAGCATTTTTTTTTAGCGCGAACGTTTAGTAGCCTACACACATGCGAATTGTCATTGTCAGCTCTGTTATGAAAAATAGTATTGTTACCCTTGCTAAGCCTTGATTAGTTATTGTGCACTAATAACAGGTTGGTTACAGTTGAAATTGGTGAAATATTTTCCCAGTGTTGAAAAACGTGTGCATTTAATAAGTTGCTTGCATTTTAAAGGACCCATATCACTTTGAAGTAAATATTGTCAATTGAACAACATATGGTCAACTCGCCCTTGCAGCCACAGATTGATGGCGGTTGTTCTCTAATCTGTGATACTAGCGTTACACTAAATCGCTCGATATAAAAGAAACGTATCGCTACGGCTGGGCACATTGGCATAAGAACTGTGCGTTTATTTTCCTGGAAGCGGTTTAGCAAACCTCTACTATGGTGTAAGGTCAACGTCAAATTGTGTCTTCAAATAAAGGGTATAAGCAGGAGCCTATAGAAAACCACTAGGAGCTTGTGTGGCTGGTCTATGTTAGGAGTGCTTAATTTAGTACGATATGCTAACGCCAGAAGTTGCAACAATACTGCGCCTGCGCCAAGTTGTCTAAAATCGAAACAGAAACTTAGCACGAAAGCAACTCTCTATATTATTGTTGGCTAGAGCAACTTACGAACAACTGATTGTCTGTTTGTTTAGTTTTTTTATTATTACTTTGGTATTGTTTCCATGTTAAACACTTATTGTTTAAAAACAAAGGACCAAAAATTAGCTTTGAGAACGTGACGCACTCCTCTAATCATCTCATGCAGGTGGTGACCTCCTGCTAAGAAATTTGTACACCACTGTAGCTGCTCCTGACTTAACACTGTAGTGGAAGTTACCGATACACGCTCCTAGTTGTTTTCTATAGGCTCCTGACATAAGTAATATCAGGCTCGTGGTAATATGCAATTGTCTAGTTACAACATACTCGTGTGTTGCTAAATCCAAGACCTTGGAATAGTAGTAGTATAGTCTAGACGCACCATGAGTGCTGGCGTCGCGGCCGAGAAATGAACGGCAGAAAACGCTCCATGGTAGGGACAGTCGGCAGGCCTAATAGCATGGCGCAGTGCTGCTAACCCTTGCGCTAAACATTGTAGTATCCTATTGTGGGCGTATGGAAAACTTTAGTTAATACTTTTATCAGTAAAAGGTGGTTTGGAAGTGATCTCCAGTGAGCCAGTGCCATATGCGACCACCACTTGCTACCGTTTTTTTTAAAGCACATTATTTTGATGCTACAGCTGTTCGGCACCTTACCTAACCGGATCAACATAACTCAGAAACCCAGTGTTTGTTTGTAATTTATTATTAAAAATTCATTGCAAGAACGTTTTCTCTCTTGAATTTTATTTTGAGTAGAGAAATAAAAGCGGCACTTGGGAAATGACGACAAGTTTCTTGAATTTATTTATTTTTTACGAGAACATTTCAACAGTAGGTCACGCTGCGATCAACGCAATCTAACTTGAATTTCCACACTACGCCATTGCATGGCAATTACAATGTACTTTAATAATAATAATAATAAACTTTATTGTAACACGTGAATGTATAGGTGATTAACATAATGTGGGGGGGGGGGGGGGGGGGGTAATGATTGTGCCAAAAGGGTGAGGTTTAAGCGCTGGGCCCGATTCTAGAAAAAAAAAGCTGATGGAAAGAAAAGCCTCGGGAAAAAAAGGTGATGGAAAAAAAGCCGACGGAAAAAAAAAACCTGGAAATAAAGTCGCGGAAAAAAGAGCCGATAGGGAAAAAACGCAACAAAAATCTGGAGGAAATTTCAAAAAAATACTACCTTTAAATATGTGTGTGCGTAACAATGGACAATGGCCTTAGCTGAAAATACTGTCAGCACTATTAGGCAAGGCTAATCGAAGTTGTTCTGACCAAGACCAGGAATTACATAACGGCAAGAGATTCACTTATTACGTACGATTTATTTGCTCATGCGAGAATTTATTTCCTCTTTTTATATACATCTTATCTTTTTTTTTTTGTGGTATGGGAGGGGGTGCGAGGGGGAGAGGAGGGGGGGGGGACAACACACTCTGGAAAAGAGTACCTAAGTTTATGCACGGAAATATCGAATAACTCCCAAAAAAAAGTTAAAGGAATTTTGAGTAAACTTAATGTTTTCCCGAATTTTCTTTTAATTATCCATAGTGATCAAATTCAATACTCCAACTCCTCCTTCCCCAGTTACGGCATACGTAGAAAATATATGATTTCCGATGCTTCTCCCCCTCCCATTCTATTTCAATTTTGGTGGAAACTTCGTTATTTCACGAATTTTCTCTTACTGAACACGTCTTTTTCTCTCCACCACTTCCCCAGTAAAAGAAAAGAATTTGGGAGGAAACTTGTGACGTCGAGTCTTCCTGTAAATGATTCCGAAGGCAATTAAGGTAACTTTGGTCGAGTAGCAATCAGCTGATGAATGATGAATGCACACGTAACTATGTTTAGGCAGTATTTGTAGGTGATTTTACACCAGATTTGTTGTAATTTTTCCCCTATCGGCTTTATTTTCCGTGGCTTTTTTTTCCGCGGCTTTGTTTTTCAGATGCTTTTTTCCATCAGCTTTTTTTTCCGAGGCTGTTTTTTCCGCAGCTTTTTTTCCCATCAGCTTTTTTTTCCGGGGCTTTTTTTTTCCCGTTCTATCTGGGCCCATTCTTACACCAACCCAAAACAGACAATTACCGTCAACAAACAAAAGCAAAAAATTAAAAGTAAATAAGAAAATGTGGCAGTGGGGGCTGGGAGGGGAGGCAGGGAAAAAAATAAGAAGGGAAGAAAAAAGTGGGAGGGGGATAGTTATCAAGTTATGAGTTAAACAAGTGACGGAATAATTCAATTTTATACGCCTGTTTATCAGGGCTGAACCGAGCTTATCCAGAAGTTGTCAGAAGTTAACAATTTTTTTTTTAAAGTAGCGTACCACTTTGTTTTAGAGCTTTTCAAATGAAGAAAATTTAAGACTTACAGCTTAAGATAAAAAAAAAAGTAACGCATGTTTAATAGGACTGACTGCATACTACCATTACTCCAAAGTCTTTGCCCGGATGTCTGAAAACCATGCACATGGTTTTTTTTTATGACTTGTAGGCAATTCGGCGCAAAACTGATAAGCCTCACGAGATTTTTCTGAAATAACGAAAACAAGCGGTGTTTGATATGCAGGCTGTCAATAGTTCGAAATTTTGATATCTTTGTTTCTCCTAACAGAGATCAAACTGACTTGTAAAATTACAAAATGAAAAAAAATTCCAGATTGTTTGCTAAATTTTTGTCATAAAAAAAAAACCTACTGCACCTATGTTGTTTTTCGGTCATAAATTATCGTTAACAAGAGACTTTTTTTTATGCCCGAGTTGAACAAAAATTGTTAAAAACGTGTCGGTCATAACTCGTAACAGTACTTTAATCTCTTGATCTCATTTTTTAGATTTCGTGCAAGATGATTTTTATTTAGGCGGTTGTTACTTCGACCCCCCGTCGGCGTAGCATTACCCACGCGAACTGCTATTTCGACCGGCTATTCTGTCAATCACTACAGAGGGGCGGGGTCTTGGACGCGACAGCCAATCAGAGAGCACGTAATGGCTGGATCGCGTTCGCTATTTCGACCGGGTGTTTTCAAAATATTCTAGCCTGGTATACGGGGGTCGAAATAGCAAAAATGCAGGGAATTGTTAGGTCAACCAGTAGATTGGAAAAAAAGGAGGACCAGGCGGGGGGGGGGGGCAATCTAGTGGCTGCTATATGCAGGCGTTATTTCGACCTGGGTTTTTCAAATATACTACTCTGTACAGGGGGTCGAGATAGCAAAAGTTGCAGGGAATTGTTAGGTCGACCTGTATTTTGAAAAGAAAGTAGAAATACTAGGGGGTTTGGGAGGTCAGTATAGTGGCTGCTATATGCAGGTGCTATTTCGACCGGGGGTATTCTGTATTCAAATAATACTGTGTACAGGGGGTCGAAATAGCAGACATACAGGGAATTGTTAGGTCGACCTGTAGTTTGGAAAGAAAGAAACGAAAATACGAGAAGGGGTCAGTATAGTGGCTGCCGTATGAAGGCGCTATTTCGACCGTGGGTTTTCAAATACTACTACAGGGGGTCGAAGTAGCTAAAATACAGGGAATTGTTACGTCGACATGTAGTTTGGAAAGAAAGTAGAAATACGGGGGGGGGGGGGCGCGATGGTCAAGGGAGTGGCTGCTATATGCCAGCGCTATTTCAACTGGGGGTTTTCAAATATTACTATGGTGTGCAGGGGGTCGAAATAGCAAAAAATGCAAGGTAGTTTTAAATCAACCTGCACCGAGTCTCTCCCCCCCCCCCCCCTTTTTTTTTTTCACGGACAGCTTCATCCCAAATATACGACGCCCAACTTGAACTCTCCCGGTCATCATGTTTCCAAATGTTCGACTGCTTGTTTTGGTCACCAATACATTCTACAATCCCAGCAGAAGGGTTACATAACCCAAGCATAAACTAGGCTTACAGATAAAATGCAACTACTACAGACCAACCTATTAGAATCTGCTAAAAATCGCTAACTAAATCAGCCCTACGGTCTATTTTGACACATTAAAGGCAGGTATAGCAAAATTACAACTAAAATGTGCTATAGCAACGATCCACAACAATCGCAATGGCGTCGACAATCGGACAAAATTAGCGCGAATCTGAAGGTGAGGCCCACAGACGTGAACGACGCGATTTCATTGGCTGTTAGATTCATACCCGGTCGATATAGCAACTGCGACTCGGTGGCGCTACGCGTACCCCCGGTTCAAGCAGTCACTTCCTTTTATTTATGCCTATTTGTTTACAAAAACCGATGTTAAAAAAAAGGTCACCATACCATATGGGTCATGATTGCCAAGTTCTGCATCTGTTTAATTTCCTACCAATAGGTAAAAAATAAAGGTGGACGTGAACAGTGCCGGAGCAAGGCGTTTGAGCGCCCGGGGCCAGAAGTCATTGAGCACACGCCTCTTCCTAGATCTACCCAAAAATTAACCAATCACGGCGCCACAGAGATAATGCCAACACAGTGAAAACACACAAATCTGACTGGCAAGAAAACTCACAAACACTTGAATTTGGCAACAAATTCTTAATTTTCGACCCGGTGTTTGGGAGTTATTCACAATAAATATGTCAAAACATTAAAAGAGATATGAGCTGAACCTTTTTTGGGGTTTTAACGTTTTTATTGTGGAAAAGTCCCAAATACCGAGACGACTCCCAAATTCATGTTCTTGTGAGTTTTCTGGCCAGTCAGAGGGCACCTCTATCATAAACTACTGCAGTAAGTTACAAATTAAGTTTTCAAGACAAATTGTATTTAGGCTAGACTTCCACAAAAGAGCATTATTAAAGTTCAACTTTTTTTTTAATTTTGTTTTTTGGAGGTGGGAAACAGCATTTTCGGCGCCCCTTCCCCTCTCGGCGCCCGGGGCGGCCGCCCCCTTCGCCCCCCTCTTGCTCCGCCACTGGACGTGAAATTGGAATAAATATAAAAATTCGTTTCGTAGATCACACAAGAAACGGAGAGAGCAGTTTAGGTAAACTAATTGTTCCTCTTTTTCATTCATTCATTTATTAAACCAGAAGCCATGGTCCAAAACCGTACGCTCCTAACAACAAATGCTAAACACTATACACAATAAGAACCAGATAACTAAAGAACCAGACCACTCTTCACTCCTGGCAACAATAAAGTATAGTAAATAATTTGGACCTTTTCTTGAACAACAAACATAGTACGTAGTGTGACTATGCCGTTTGTTGAACAACAAAAACGCGTTTGGTCCTATTCTTAAACCATTTTCTCTACTTATTCAGTACACGCAGCCGACTGAGTTGTCCCCACTATGTCCGCTCAGCGGCTCTTCAACAGTCAGTCAGCTTCGTGGGCGTCCCGCTACTACGTGTTACCCGCTTGGCTAAATCACTCAATGGAAAAGAAACATAGGGGTTGTTCCGAAGCTCAACACACGACAGACACCGGTGAGACAAAATCGTCTCTGAATTCGCTTCGAATTCAGAGCGAATTTGAACTGAATTCAGACCGCATTCGGACTTAATTCGCATAGTTCAGTGGTGGCTTTCGGTAAAGATAGGAATGCCGTAGAGAATAAATAAAACGAAAACGTCGTGATCAACGCACGTGGTAAAATTTCACGAGACCCAAAGCTTTTTTACCAGCTGGCCTTGTTGTGACTGCTCTTCTGATTGTTATCTAGTACACTTTTTCTGTATATACTAAAACTGATATAATACTCACGTGGGCGATTTAGCAAATTTAATGAAGTATTAATTAAGTACAAGGCGGTCTTTAGTAGTAATCGGAATTTCCGAACACATTTGCGCAAAGTGGCCGAAGACGATTTTTAGCCAATCAACGCTTGGTATCGTGTGTCCCGCATATTTCAAATCAAACATTGAGAGAGAAGGTTCAAACTGCCTATCGGTAGTAGGTTATACGTGGGCGCTTGCGAGTATTTTACGCGCTTTTAATATAATGGGTAAACTGATCAATCACGATACTATGCTTAATTAGAAACTGAACATCTATTAGATAGTCATAATTTTCGTGATTATACCTCGGAAGAGGAAAACTGGCTTAAAGTTGGATTCGGCCGACGATTTAACCTCACTCCAAAACAAATTGCATCGCCTCACGTTCGCCATGGCGGAGCAAACGAGAGCAAGTACTATCACTTTGCATGGCGCAGAAGACAGCGATGAAGCAAATAAAGATGGTGAGCATTGAGCAATCATTAGGCCTTTTTCTTAAATTCTTAATGGGGGCGTTTATTATCATGTACGTCTTATTGAAAATGTTGATCAATTGTAATTTACTAATAGCTTAATTATTTTCAAACAATGTGTTCGACCATGAAACGTACTGTCGCTGTCGGCGGTTTCTTTACTCGTGTGGTGAACTAATTGGGGTGTGTGTGTGTTGGGGGGGCGCCCCCCCGACCACCAGCGGCCACCCAATGGCATGTTTGGGACCAATCTAAATTTGAAAAAAAAAAAAAAACAACAACTGGTTATTGGTTGGTCTACTTTACCCTTCAAATCCCTTCACAAACATGTAGGCCTATACCTTGCCGATGTTCCACACACGAGCATTGCCACCGACCAAGAGTATTTGGTGGAAAAAGGACAGGTTTTTATTGAGGGAAATTATTTATTCCTTTTATGGTGACCACCCCATACTTGTAGGACACAGCCTTTACGTGAAAGAACGGTTTTTATTGAGGATAGGAACACTCGGTCAGGTGGTGTTCGCGTTTGGGACTGGCTCTACAGCGGTTATTCCTAAGGTAATAATTGCAGGAGGCATAAGTTGCCAGGGAGACCACTTCATGTTGGCGTCAATACGCCTCTGTCGTGCTCGCACATCCGCCCTTAATCCCAGTCAGGCCTCCAAACGTGGCATGGCAGCAGTCTCCAAGATGGCTTCCAGTTGCAGAATAGTGAACTTTTGTCACTCATTGATTAAACATCATTTTGGATGTTAACTTGCACTGGATCTCGTGCTTGGAGGGGAGAGGGTGTCCCCGACAAGTATTTGTTTCCTTACGAATCGACTTTGAACCCGAAATTCGAACTTGGTCTACAGATATATAGGGCTGCCGCGAGGTGAGTGTGAAAACCTAGGTTTAAAGACACATTCTTTGCTTTTCATCGAATTCACAGGTGAGATCCAACCATTGAATACATTTTGGAGGTACCCCATAGTGTCAAGACTCGAAATCAACTAGTGCTTATACAAGGCCAGCTGAGATAGCAGCTGTGTTCCTCGCTCCACTCCAGGCCCGTCAGCTTG
>JAHWFP010222857.1:70732-88996 GCA_023313725.1 Lithobius niger | reverse complement strand
GTCACTAAACATAAACAAGCTGACGGGCCTGGAGTGGAGCGAGGAACCCAGCTGCTATCTCAGTTGGCCTTGTGTGTACAACATGCCATTGTTATTTTTCATGTGATTGTCCGAAATGTACACAATTGCAGACGGAACAATGGCGCACAAGATGATTTTTTTAGACCTCAATTCCTTGTGAGCAACGTGTGACGGGGAGGTAGATCAACGTCACGTAAACACCCGTGCTGTCTGTTATGTTTAGTTTAGGTCGATGATTAATGGTGTGTGTCTAATGATAAAGATTGAGCCTGAAAATGGTTGAAGTGGCTTCCATGACTGGCAGTATAGTATAGTGAACTACATCTTTTAACCCTCTTACGTGCAACGTCGACTTCAGTCGACAGCGAGCGCATTTTTCCTCCCGTGCGCTGTCGACTCCAGTCGCCCGCCGTATATGGTCTGCTTTGAGAAGTCAAGGAGCCAATCAGACGCTTCGTTTCAACGCAGCAACTGTGCAACGTCATAGCCAATGAATGAATGAATCGCTCTGTACCATTGGTCAAATTTTTGGCGCCTTATTTTTCAGCCAATAGAATTTTACAATGTCTACTACGACCAGACAATGAACGTACTACGATCGCGAGCCGGCGCGCTTTCCTGCTCAACGCAAAATGGCGGCCGCAAGCGCTTTGCAGCCTCGATTCGATTCGGATTCCGATGCAGATTCTGACTCGGATTTTGAAGGTTTTACATTAGAAGAAGCAGCAGCTTCTAGAGAAAACGTGAGACTGTTTCAAAATGGCTTAGGTAATTCTGATTTTGAAGTTTCTAGTCCCGAAGTGAGCGAATCGGACGATGATGATAGCGATGATGAATCGGCGCACAGCTCTCGTAAACGCGCTAGGCCTAATCAACGTAAACGCGCTCCGGTGATATGGGACGAAGCGCCCGTAAATAATAACGATGCAACGAGTGCAGATTGGCTTCCAAAATTTACAAAAAGTGCAGGACCATCACGGCAGGTTTTTGGAGAAGAAGTTCCACAGCCAATCGATGTATTTTGGAAATTTTTTCCGAAGGAATTTATTAACCTGATCGTAGAACAAACGAACGTCTACGCTCGGCAAATAAAGCAAAAAAATGAATTTCTGCCATACGAAACACGTTTTTCCAAATGGAAAGATGTAACTTACGAAGAAATCATTAAATTTATTGCTATTCTCACTGCAGCTGGGTTAGTAAAATGTACGGATGTAACGGAACATTGGACAACCCACTGGATTTTTGAAACTCCTGGATTTAGAAAAATCATGTCGCAACGTAGGTTCAAACAAATAACTGCCCTGCTTCACTTTGCCAATAATGATGTACGACAACCAAGAGGGCAACCCGGCCATGACCCCTTGTTCAAAATTCGCCCCCTTTTAGAATTACAAAATAAAATATTCCAGTCATGTTATTATCCACAAAGGGAAGTTGCAATCGACGAAAGTATGATTGGATTCAAAGGGAGGTTGTACTTCAAAGTTTACATACCAAACAAGCCACACAAATGGGGAATTCGTGCGTGGGTGTTATGCGACTCAAAATCTGGGTACACCTATAGTTGGGAAGTTTATATTCCGGACGCTGATCGTCATGGTAAAGCTTTAGGCAGCTACGTGGTGGAAAATCTCGTAAAACCCATTGAAAATAAAGGGCATATTTTGTTTGTGGACAATTTCTATACCAGTGTTGAGCTTTTTGAAACATTGGAGGCCAAGAATATTGGTGCTTGTGGCACAATACGATCCAACAGGGTAGGCCTACCACTAGATTTCAAGCCTAAACTGCTAAAAAAAACTGTGAATGAACAAAACCCCATTATTTTCAGAAAAAATGGAAACAAACTGCTGTGTGGCTGGAAGGATAAACGTGTTGTGACGGTTTTATCTACTGTGCACAACACTAACATGGTAGAAAAGCGTATCAGATCTCGACAAGGTCCCGGTGGTTATAGGCCTATTTCTAAGCCACTTTGCATTGATCAGTACAATAACTTTATGGGAGGAGTGGATAAATCTGACCAGCTCATAAGTTATTACCGCTACCCACATCGTTCAAGCAAGTGGTATATGAGATTATGGCACCATTTGCGTGAACTTGGCCTTGTAAATGCTTACATTGTGTACACTGAACTAGGTGGAAAACTAAACCATTTGGAGTTTAGAAAATGTCTTGCTACTAGTTTACTAGATGGTATAGAACTGAAAAGCCCAACAAGAGGTGGTGAAGCCATGCCTCAGCGTCTTACTGAAAGGCATTTTCTGGGGCAAAATGTAACTAGCAAGCCTGACTGTGTGGTTTGTAGTAACAGGGAACAAAAAAAGAGAAAACAAACCACATTTTACTGCAAACAGTGCAACAAACCGATGTGTCCGGTAGTTTGTTTTGAAAGGTTTCATACTTTGAAGGATTTCAAGCTATAGACTGTCTGCCTAGCCTCAGATCATGCTAAAACTCAATATGTTTCATTCTTATTTGATTTTATAAGAAACTTGTTGAAAATATGTCATTGATGCTGAGAAAAATGCAATGAGAGTGTCAAGGGGCAGCAATAAATAATGCAAATTTTATCTTTGGTGTATAACTTTTATTTTTAGCAAAGTTCTAAACACAAGTAGGATATAAAACAAATAACAGTATGCTGGCCACAAGTTTTAAGGTCAAAACAAAAAAAAAATGAACTTAATTCAATGTATACATTAGGAGTTATTGAATTTTTTGTATCGGCATGCGTTGCACCAAAAGCGCATGAAAAAAATGCTTGCACAGAGCACTGTTCTCAGCGAGTCAATGCTCGCACCTAAGAGGGTTAATATGTTATGTCACAGAGCAAATTTGTCAGTCTGAGGTGTCAAGTGGTGGCTTCAACATAAGGATGTAAATATCCACACCGTCCATCTCGTCCTCTCTGGAGCAGGGTTGGAAAAAAACAATGATTTTTTTTTATTTAAATCGGTTTTTTTTTTTATATAAATTGGATTTTGCACAAAAAAAAATTTTGTTTTCGCACAGAATTGTAGGTAGGCTATACCAAGCAAGTATGTATACAACATTAGCACATTGAATTAGAGGGGTAAAAATCATGAAACAAACAAAACTTAATTCAAAACCTTGATTAACCGAAGTTGGGTGACAGTTTTAGTTTTCATTATTTAGGCTCTTATTCTCAATAATTAGAAAAACTCGCACGATACAGGAGAAGGTAAGCATAAAAAGACATTTTGCTAATGCCAACCAAGCCTTATGTCTGTATTCTAGGTATCTTAACCGTTCAAAACTGAAATTTATCTTGCAATAGGCTAGTAAATATTATCTTCTGGCTCGATTACTTCATTTGCATTTAAGCGTCTCATCAGAAAAAAACTAGGGAGGTCTTTTTTACGGCCTGCTGCAGACATTATTTAACCCACTCTTTCTTTAGTCAACCAGACCCACAATGACTTTCCTAAGCTATCTGCACAGTTTCACGTTAGTTCCTGCATTGGGAAATTCCCTGTACAGGCTAACAGGGGTGCAGAACATTCTTACTGGACAAAATTTCCCACAAAATTTTCCTACGGATTTTTCAAATTTCCACAGCCTTTCACTATGCAGGCAAGCCATTTTTCAGTGAATTTCCACAGTTTCTCCGAAATTTCCCGCGAACCTCGTTCTAGCGTTCTGGCATATTCTGCACCCCTGCAGGCTAAGAGACTAAACAAAAAAGAAACCTTGTATTCCTTATTGTCGCTTAATGCTTGCTGAATGTTTAGGCGAATACCCCAACACAGAAAATGAACCTATGTTAGATTTTTCTCTTGTGCACTCCAGCAACATTGCAGTCATTTTGCGATACAGTGAAGTATTTTTCAATAAAAAATATTGTGTTAATGTACTAAAATAGGCAAAATGATTTAATTACAATAATTTTTTTTTAATTCAAGTGATTTAAATCAGTGATTTAAATCGAGCTGATTTAAATCAAACAACCCTGCTCTGGAGTATTGCGCCAGCTAGACCATGATGCAGGAATCGTTTTTGCAAACGTCGCTATGTTCAGTGTGTCATCAATGGAATCGTGGAATCCTGTAAGCGCCAGAATACTGCAGCACAGGCGTCCGAGCATTAGGACGACACTCGAGGCTGATACGTCCACCGACCAAGATGCCGTCTCCCCCCTTTTGGAACCACGGATTCCCAGATTCTTCTGGCGGCTTGCTCTTTCAGTTTTCGTAGTGTTTTGACACACGGACTCCTACAAGCGCCGCACCCAAGCATTCGCACCAACCTTCCCCACTCACCATTTGACGAGTGGAAAGCAACAGTTGGCGACTTCGAATTTAGCCTTACTCGCTAAAACGGCGACTAGCTACGGAGCATGCCAGTAAAAAGGGGGTATCTCTTGTACCGCATAAGTTAGAGACGAACAGTTTGCGGCTTTATGCTCAGATTTATGAGGGCTATATAACTGGTTTTTCTGCATTAATACTGGAGTTTAAGAAAATTGCACAATGTAGTTAATGCATCAATTAGAGAAACCACGCATCATAAAAGACGTATTTGGTATGTGGCGATTTGCAATTGTGAAATGGCGAGTGCTTTCTAGGTCTACTGGCCAAGTGGCGACTGCTACTAGATTGACATTCGAAAGGGTTAATTATGACGACACTCGAAGCGTGAAGACTAACAAGACCACCGACCGGGATTCGGTTTCCTCTTCTGAAACCACGGATTGTTGTCCACCCTGCTTCTTCCGGCAGCTTGCCCTTCAGTTCCATTGTGTGTTTACACCCATGGATTCCTGCAAGCGCTGCTACACTACAGCACTGGCAACCGAATAACCAAGCATTCGGACGCTGTTCAAGGCTTGAAGACTGACAAGACCACCGACCGGGACTCGGTCTCCTCGTCGGGGACCACGGATTACTGTTCACTCTGCAGCTTCCTTTTCTGTTCCGTTGTGTCTTTACACACATGGATTCCTGCAAAACACACGGTTTGTTTCCTCAAAACCCTCTACTTCTTCGACATCACATTCTGGCCGCAAGGCCGGAACACCAAGACTCCTGCACGGAGCCCTTGACGCCTCTGTCCTTCTGATTCTCTCCTTCACAGGTTCCTCCTCCGGATTCCCTTCAGATCAACTCACCTTCACTAGAGGCTTGAGGCCTTTAAGCCTAACCAACAACCCAGTACAAGCCTCTGGTCACCAGGCAAACCCTTGGGGACACCAGCACAGAATCCAAGTACCTCCACTTTCATATCTCCCGCCACGGATTCCTGACATCCTTCGACGTCACTCTTTAGGCTACCGTACTCCGTACGACTTCCGGCGGCTTCTGCCATCATGTTAGGACAAATAACACAAACACAAGACAAGACGCGTTACAGGACGGGCGTTCGCAGTCCGCCCTCCAACGCTAAGCCTCCAACGCTAAGCTATCACCAATTAAAAGTCTGTAGAATTTAGTAACAACTAGCACTATCTTGTACTGTCTAGCACTTGCTTGCATCAAGTGAAGGAATGCATAATGCCATTTCTTATAACCAAACCTTATTATGGAGCCAAAATTCGGTACATCCTCGTGCATCTGGGAGCAATCTGTAAAGGTTAACAATATCACTGCCTCCACAGTATTTTTGTAAGATTTTCAATTGGTGAAAGTACAACTTTAGCACAAAACAAGTGTAGTTCTACGAATTATAAGTGTAGTAACTTCTATAACTATAACTTCTAAGTGTGTAATACAGGGTTCGTACCAGTGCTTACAAACCATACAAGTCATTTATCATTTGTAAAGGCCTTACAAGTCCTTGAAAAATTGAAAATGAAGTACTTAGTCCTTGCAAGTCCTTCTTTTAATTTCAATACCAATTGAATAAAGCCTCTGCTAGCAGTTTTTGTTTTTATATCATTTCAAATTTATTTCAAAAACTCAGTTAAATGCTGAACCCCTAACGTCTTCACGGCTGCATTCATAAAGTGGTTGGCAGTTTCATTCAGAAATTTTGGGAACCGTTTTCATGGCAGTGTGAAAAGTTAATATTATGTATACTATATTTTCATGGCAGTGACTCGTCAGCATGAAACATTAATTTGGCGTTACTGTAAGGACTTTTTGTCTAGCTCAGATTGCCAAATGTTTGGCATGGCAGAGTATAAAATGGGTAGGCCTATTACGTACATACTGTATTTCAGGGCTCGAAATATCCAGAAAAAAAGTGTGTAGCATAATTGCGATGCAAATAAAAATTTTGCGTAGCAATCGTAAAATAATGGTTAGCAGTTTTCATGAAGCACAATTATTTTTCTTGGCAGGCAAAAGGGTGTTTTCGTTTTAATTGATGGTTCAGTTAGAACAAGAGAATGTGATTGTGTGACGTATAAACTGCATCATTTTTTTTAATACCCAAATATGCTGATGCTTTATGTTACGATTGTGTATCGTTCAATTTCATTCTTACACATGGTATAAAAATAGCCGAACTTCTGTAAGAATTTTACGGAACACAATGATTGTTTTATTATAAAAGGGCTAGGACTACTGCAATTTAAGGATTTTTAAACATAGTTATGAAGTTTTTTTGCCGTGATGTTGCGTCGCAAAACTGCTACGCAAATTTCAATTATGTATCGCTGATGTCTAAAATTATGGTGCAAACTGCGATGCGATACCGCTCATTTCGAGCCCTGGTGTTTGGTGCTGCTTTATTAGAAGGCATATTTATTTGGGTGGGCAAGGTTACCACAATCTGATAAAAACGCACCCTCTTTTTTTTTTTTTTTTTGTCGGTGAATTGTGTAGTATTGCTTGTTAATGTCAGATATTTTGTAGTTTCTTGTCCTTAGAGAGACTGGGAACAGAGCTAAGAGCAAACTTCCGTGGCGAACGTTTCAGGACTTTTGTATCGTTATCGGGGATATAACTTGAAACTGGAGATAATTTTTAACATAACCCAACCGAAAATAACTATACAAAATTAGACCTATGAAGGTGTCCTTTACCAGTCGCTTCATTAGAAACAAAATTTTACACAAGTGGGCAGCAAAACTTCTCACCGTTATCCGGTGTGCTTGACTCTTGGTGCTTAAAAGTCCTTACAAGTCTTTGCAATCCATTCAACCGAATGGTACGAACCCTGGTAATTTTTGTGAGTGACCTGGCTCTTCTCTTTGTGTAGTTTCACCCATAGGGTGTTTTATTTAGAATCTTGACAGTTGTTTGGAGTACAATATGCAAATTTAAAAGTTTCTGCTATTCAAGCACTAAAAAACGCCATCTCTAGTTGCCGTTTCAAACTGTCCACTACCTGTACATTTTTGCATTCTCCTTAAATGGTGTTACGGCTTTAGCCAGCCATCTCTTTTCCTCCAGCCTCCGGCTGATCCAGTTGGCTCCGCTGTTTCCCGTCTACATCTTTTCACGTTTCTTCTGAACTTAAGACCTCGGCATCATCTCGACCCTCTCTCCGAAAATCCCCTCCTGAACCCGAAAGACCGTTGTTCGTTTGCACACCCGAAAGACCAAAAGATCCAAAGAAACTTTGTTTCTACTTGCCAGTTAGAAAATATCCACTACCTGTAAATTTTATTGCATTCATTTCCTGAGTGCTGTTTACCCTGGAGGATTCTTAATTCTCGTGATACGCCCAGCTCATCCGCTAAGGGCTACAGCGAAAGCCAGCCATCTCGTTTCTTCCAGCGCCCGTCCAAGACGCACGCTGTTACCCTGGCTCTTCACTTTCGTCTTTCACTTCGCCTTCAAGATGAAGCCCTACCTAGAAGACCATACACGTCGCAAATCCCACGAAATTCCCTCGTTCTGAAGATTTCAACATGACATTCCTGATTACGGACGTCCTCATTGAAAGCTGTCACCTCTTGCACCCCAAGCTTCATTTTTGTCGTCATGACACTGTTTTAATCTTCATCTCACTTCACCGTCAACCCAAAATAACATCTACTTCTCGTCGAAAGTCCGTCACTTCCTGTTCCTATCTCCATCTTTCGCTCCGTCTTCACTTTGATCTTTCGCTTCATCTCCTTAGAAGACCTCACTTGAAGCCCCACATCACATTCTTGTGAAACTCTGCGCTATGAACCGCTCGTGGAAGAAACTGTCGTTCAAGTTCACCATACGTCAGACCTGCTTCTGTTCCATGATGGTGCCATGCTCACCCCCACCTCTAGCAGTGAGTCCGTCTACCCCTTACTGGCCTTCATCTTTCGCTTTCGCAAGAACACTCGAAGATCTCAAGACACGCCAATTCCTCATTGTGTTCAGTTACACCCGTGGTCTAGGACGAAAATCTTCGTGACGCTGATATGTCCCTAACATCAGGATACCCTCGATGACACCTCACTATGAAAACTACTTTCGATTTCATCTCTCACTTCGTCTTTCGCCTCCCTCTTTCAAAGGAAGACTTCACCTCACATCTCTTGAGAAGCATTGTCCTCAGTTAGAACATGAAGCCTTCGCCCATGAACCCTCATCGTAGACGGTCACACTTAACTCTCCCACAAGCTTTCGCCTCTAAATCTCCTCCTCAAGCGCCCGGAAGACTCCGTCGGCAGTTAAGACTTTCGTCAAAAACCTGGCATCTGCTGCACTTTCTTCGAAAGACTTTCACCTCTCATTACATGTATACACTGACGTCCATGAACCTTCATCGAAAGCTCTTCACTCCTCATCACTTTCGTCCAAGATGGCCCCCACATCTCCAAACCCACTGCTTGAAAACCCAAGATCGTCATTCTTCCTTCTCTGACCCAACCATCGACTTCGGCAATCCCGAATCACTCACGGTCTCTCCGATCCCACGTCAGCAACTTTCGTCCAGCTATCTTCTTCCTCTTACGTCTTTCCTGTCAAGGAAGAACCTCAACCTAAGGAAATCCACCGTCAATGGACAAGGCAACCAAGACTTTTCTCACAGGGACAAACCAGTCAACCATGCCCCCTCCACGCCTGACACTTCTTATGCACGGAAGTGGATCGCTTCATCCGTAAACAGCCTACACCCATGTCTCCAACAACGAGAAACGACGCTTCGCTTCATTGGATTGCAACGCCTCAAAAGAATCCACCCTGATGACGGCCTGGTTACGGCATCGGCCCTCAATATACGACGCTGCACCTCGCACCTAGTCACCTTCGAACAACAACCACTTGATCATTATGAAGACTCCTTACAAAACGACACTGACCATACAACCATTCCAATTTTTGACCTCAAAACTGTTGCAGCAAATCATCTCGAGGAACCTTCGTCGAAAACATCTCGCACTGAAGAACTTTCGTCGAAAACCTCTCGCTCTGAAGAACTTTCGTCAAAAGCCTCCCGCAGCACTGAAGAACTTCACACCTAAAATTTTTATTAAAAGCCGAAAACTCCCGCAAAATGAACTTCGTCGAAAGCCTTTTCACACCTTGAACTTTCGTCAAAGCAAGTCACCTCAAGGAACCATCGTCGAAAGCCTCTCGCATCAAAGAGCTTTCGTTCAAAGCCTCCCGCCTGAACATCGATCACTGGAAGCTTGACATCCCAAGAACGTTCGTCGAAAGCCTCACGCATTGGAGAACTTTCGTCGAAAGCCTGTCGCCCAAGCGAATGCCCCTCGACCATAATCTTTCATTGAAAACGTACCATCTCAATGAACCTTCATTACGTCTTACACTGTAAAATTTTTGTCGAACCCTATCATCACGAACCTCATCAAAGCCTCTAACACATGATCTTTCGCGGAAGCATGTTGTTCCTGGAGCGTTCATCGAAAGTCCTTCCTTCTGAAGATCTTCTGGCATATCGATTGGGGCGTCACAACTCCACCTACTTGCACGCCCATCCCAGGTAACTAACATCGACTTTCGCCCATTTCATAAGGCACCACATGCGAAATTCAAACGTTGCTGCCTCACGAAGCACCTCGCTGTGTACCACCTTGGCTTTCCGACCACGTCGATCTTTCGCACTCCCCAGATTCTAATCCCTAGGCAGAAGATTTCTCACTTGTAAGGCATCTATCAGGAAAGACCTCTCACCCTGACTTACCAACCAAGACTTTCCTTTAACAGGAAGACGCTCTCTACCAAAAAAAAATCCACCGATCGCACATTTTCTTCCCGGAGATCTCCATTCAATGTCTTCACCCGGATGATGCTTCACCATCTAACACGCTAGTCGACCCTGCCACCACCATCTTTTATTTCGACACATCATTCAACTTCCATTCATTGGGAAACTCTCGGAATATCTTCTTGCTCATCCAACCTCGATGCGTGCGGCGCCCACCAATCCTATCACCACGGGCACAGTGCACACCCAACACGCAATCACTTCTCGGATTGATGCCTCGCCCCGCCTCACCTCACGTTCATTCAACGTGTGCCCAACCCATCCTTAACCTTTCCACTCAGACCCTCGACTCCAACGAACAATCACCGCGCTGCTTTTTCCTGCCTTACGCACGCTCCAGCCGCGATCCTCCGACTTCTCGTTCGTCATTTGTCTCCAATCCAAAACTTGCTCGTTACCACCATGGCACCGAAAATTCGTGGTGGGAAATCCACAACACTTGTTCGTGGATGGAACCCGGATTTTGTTCGATCCCCGGACACATGCACCTGTGCAGCGATCGTCTCCAAACGCTCCCGGTATGACCCCCACATCGCCTGCCAGACCCACCGGAAATGCAACTACGACTTGGACCCATGCAAAATTTGCCTTTCCATCTCAGCAGACGACTGGCCACTTATTTGCATCAAAAACCGTGCTGCAAAGATACGCTCCAACTAAATCAAAGAAAAGAAAGCCCGTGACCGTGCAATCGCCTCTTCCACACCAAAGGTCGACCCCTCCTTTCTTCCGTCTCTTTCCTCATCCTCCGGTTCCCATCCATCTTCCGGGAAACAAACTGGAACCCCGAAAACTTTCTGAATAACCCTCACAGGACCAACTAAACCAACCGCCACTGTCACTCCCGCTTCACAACCCACAACCGAAACATGTGCTTTGAACACATCACTCGAACCACCGGGAAAACAACCAACCGAAGACCAAAACTCCTCCTTCAAGGCTTGACTCCACTCCATCCAAACCAACCGACAACCTTAGCTATAGCTCAACCCTACGTAAATCCATTCGCCACCGGTTAGACCTCAATACCAAAGAACTGTCCAGACTAAAGAAAAATTGTGCACCCGTTTCTGCTTACATACTCAACCTCGAAAACAAACTCCCCAACGCCGAGAAAATCATAACAGCCTACAAACTTAACATTTCCAACCTGACTGCAAGCAACAACCACCTTTGACGCAGGGTTGAATTGGCTGATGCCAAGTTTCGAAGACTTTCTCCCCTTCCCAATTCTGTACGTCGACAACCCGTTTTTAAAATCCATCGCCCACAGCCTCCGGTGAAACCCAAGATAATCAGAACCCACCACGCAACCCAAACGGTGGATTCTACACCCTTGCAATACGAAGTAGGTTCCGTCACCATAAAAGCTCTACCACAAACCGAAGCCACAAATCAGCCGCCCAGACTGCCAGAACTAATGCGCCAAGAACATTGCTCCATTGCACAAGAATGGATTTGTGCCAATCAGGCTATGCCAAGTGAACAATATGTGGCCCACCAAATCTGGCAGTGGGACAACGCACTATATTTTCAACCTTGTAAAAGCGAAATGAAAAAAATGTCCTTAAACCGCACCTGACAACTTCCGTGTATTGACTGCAGGACCAGAGCAAAAGGCTACTCGTTCTCCTTCACTGCCAGACCTTAAAATCAACATTTCTAAATCAACTCTGACAACCATTTAGGCCGGAATGGACTCTCACATGTTTTCCGCCTCTCCACGTAATTCACTGTGATTGGACATTCCCGAACTTATCCACACGAATCAACCTCCAATCTAACAACCAATCAACCTTTTCAAATCAAGGAAATAAACCCAACGTAACCATCTTTTACTTTTTCTTTTGCTACATCGTTCTTTCAATTCATACCTCCCAACCAACCATTTGGACCGGGAGTTCAATCCCACTGCAGTACGCCCTCGCGGCACAAACTGTGTGAGATGGTGTGACAGTTGCCCTGTCCTCTACACCATTTCTGGGACCCAGCTCACGCCCTTGGGAACCCGGCCGTCATGATAGTGCCCGCCACCTATACTGACGAGGTCAACTGTAAACGCAATAAAATTTACAGGTAGTGGATATTTTCTAACTGGCAAGTAGAAAGCCCAATTTTACCTGGGGGGAGGTCAAAATTGGTTTCTATTACCTAAAGAAAATATACACTACCTGTAAATACCCACCCAACCTCCCCTCTTGAGTCACCACATGACTGACATATCAATAGGAAAAGTAAATGGCTGGCTTTCGCCGTAGCCCTATTTATGGAGGGTCTACACATGCTTGCACATGCGCAGATGGGCGGATGAGCTGGGTGTATCACGAGAATTAAAAATCCTCCAGGGTAAACAGCACTCAGGAACTGAATGCAATAAAATTTACAGGTAGTGTATATTTTCTTTAGGCAATAAACCAATTTTGACCTCCCTCCAGGTAAAATTGGGCTTTTCCCTACCCGACTTTCTTTCTCCCGCCTTACCATGGATTTGCTCCTGTTGCCATGGTCATCTCCCCCTCGGCTTTCCTCATCCCGAAAGACATTTAAGACCCGTCTGTTCCTTTGGCACTCTTGGACCTACACGTCGGGCTCCTCGCTGAGACCTGTCGACATCCCGAAACACCCGAAAGACCGAAAGTCTCGCTATCTTATTCGAGACCAGGACACGTCGATGAACCCGATGGTTCTTTATCCGGACTACTCAGCCTTTTCTTTTAGCTTTCGTCCTTTCGTCCGACAGCTAAGCCTCGTTGCTTCTGCCCTTGTCGACGATCACCATTAAGTTTTCTGTTCACTCCCGTCGATCTCCGGCCTTTTCCAGAATATTGCCTTCTTCTGCCTGGCTTTGCTCTCCGAGGCAGTCTGACGGCTCTTCTTTAACCGAAAGCTCTCTACACCCTTGGGCTTCTCGGCTTTGACAATTCCCTTTGAATATATTCATCGCTGCTGCAACCACTCACCGCAGACACCACTGCTCGTTTTGGGCTGCCTCTTCACCACCACTCCACTCATGCCCCTTTCCAGGCATGTCCCTCCTCTGGTGAGAATTGCTGTCTCTTTTGCTCCTTCTCTTCTGACGCTCTCGCCATCATCATAGCACCGGTCATGGCATTTCGCAGAGGTGGTTTGTCGGATTCTGCTTCTGCCATCAGAGAATGGGGCCCCTTAAAGGCTCATACATCTGACGTTTGTACCTGTGCTGCGGAAGGAAATGTTATGATCCACACACGGCTTGTCAGTCTCACCGCAACTGTGATTACAACCTGGACCCTTGTAAGATCTGCTTAAGCATTCCACCCAAAGATTGGCCTTTGATCTCCAAGAAGAATAAATTGGCCTAGCAGCGTTCTGGACAAATGAAAAAGAAAGTCCGCCTCCTTGCTGTCACCTCTTCCACAGTTCAAGCCAACGACGTCTCCACCCCCAAATCTGGAGCTCCGGGCAGAAGGCTGCCACTCCTCTGCATTCCGACTCCCATTCAAAATCCATCATTCTTAGCCTCCAACCCGTAAAGTGATGACCATCTATCCCGTTCCCACAACAACTTCGTCAATGCAATAGTTTCAGACGATTCCAACCATCACGACCCTTGACCCAACTCTTCCGCCAATTCCCATGCCTTCCAAGAAATCTCCATGGGGAAAAGGCCGCTCCAGAATTCTAAAAAGAATGGATTCACTCTAACTTAGCCATGCCTCCTGAAAAATATGTAGCTCGTCAAATTTGGCAGTATGACAATTCCAACGTCTTCCTCCCCTGCCGTGCAGAGATGAAAAGACTATCCTTCACCAAAACATGGATGCTCTCTTGCCTCAACTGCCACTCCAGAGCCAAAGGATATGCCTTTTCGTTTTCAACCCGACTTTAAGAAATCACCCTCTTCTCCTTCACTCCCTGACCCACCTTCAGGCCGGAACGGTTGCCTCTAATTCGGTCGGGAGGCCGCATCACACTAATTGTGGCACTTCTACCTGACATCTTAGAGGTCCACCCGTTCCAAGTATTTCCCTCTCTCCCCACCTTTCCATTAAATTGGGGAATAGTTAAATTCAACCATTTCACATTTTTATTTCCGGTCCATTCACCTAACCCTCTTAAAAAAAAAAAACCGACTCCGTCACCACCTTCCTCATTTCAGTCACCCTGAACTCTACTCCAATCTTCACCAGGGACACATTTCACTCCAACTTCCTAGCCCACCTGGACATTCAAGTTAACCACAACCCAAAGCAACATCTTCTTCCCAACACCCATTGCATCTTATTCATCACCAATGGGCAACTTTCTGGCCAGAATCGTGTCTCTTGATTGGTCTTCATCATCAAAACTACACCACCCACGGACGCACTGAGGTCATGATCCTCTCCATCTCTTTAAGGTAAGTTCGTTCCAGTTCCCCCACCTTTTTTTTTTAAAGGAAAAAAAAAATAACTGCCAACCAAAACGTTCCATGAGCCATCTGACTTCACTTCTCTAGAACGTCCTCTCCAGGGGAACCCAGCACGCAACCCATAAATGACGAGGTCAACTGTAAATGCAAAAATTTACACGTAGCGGATATTTTTGAAACTGCAACTAGAAATAGAAAACCCAATTTTTCCAGGGAGGTCAAAATTCCATTCTGTTGGCCAAAACGAAAATCTACACTACCTGTGCCCACCCAACCTCCCCTCTTCAGTCACCATGACAGATCGAGAGGAAACGTGGTGGCTGGCTAACGCTGTAACACCTTTTAAGGAGGGTCTGTGCTCGCATATGCGCAGATGGATTGTGAGGCTGGGCGGATCTAAAGAGTTTAAATCCTCTAGGGAAAACGGCATTGCAGGAACTAAATGCAAAAATTTACATGGAGCTTCGTTTTAGGCAATAGAAATTATCAATTTTGACCTCCCCGGGAAAATTGGGCGTTTTCCACCCCTTAATTGTTTGGTGATTTACAACGAAAATTAGTTAGTGTTTGTTAAAATTTGTGTATTTTCCAAACCATGTCTTCACTTAATGTCACTTTGCCTTAGCCTGATTTCTTTGTTTTTTCCCCACTCAAATACAGATAAGCTACTTGAAGAGTCTCGGATTTGCATTGTTGGACAGAGATTGAGAAACAATGAACAATTAATAACTGCAGCCGAGGTAAGAGTTGGACATAGGACCTATTTCTTTTGCTTTGTAGGCTAGATTGTGATTTCTTTTTGTGACCCTTACTTTTAGTCACCTCTATTTTTGTAAACTACTCAAGGTTAAGTTTGTGCTACAGAATTGTTATTAAGGTATGGTAACTGTAATTTGGTTTGCTGTGATAAACATGTTTTTTAACCATTATGTCATCGTACGTATTGCATATTTCTACCTTAGCCTACATATGGCATTGCACATTGTTCTGTGTGGCTGCACTATTGATTGTTTATGTAGGTCACTAGCCTACGTGCCGATTTTTCTGCTTTTCAAAGTAAAAAAACGAAAAACAAGAAATGGAGCTAGTATGTATGCTTGACTTCTGTGGCTGTCGAGGAAAACTATCTTGTGAACTGGGCTGTTCCCTATGTTACATAGTTCATTTTTTAATCTTGCTAGATTGGGGTGTGTTGCTGGTTAATTCTGGGATTTGTGTGCAATCATTCTTCTGTGGGTGGGCATGTCTCGGCCTTTATACATGGATGCTCCATAATACTTTCGTTACGGGTAACATCGTAAATACATACAACTTTTGATACTAATATTTGAACTGTTTGAATCTAGTATTCTTGTTATCCAAGGTTTGTTAATCAAAGTTATGTCAGTTGCCTGTTGCATTACTTGTCAGGGTAGCCTGTCAACTTTAAGTGTATTTCTTTTGTATTACTAGGCTAGTCCTTTAATGTTAGGAGTGCCTACAGTGGATGATGCTTGCCTGTTGCCCTTGTCCTGCTATTTTTAGGAATTCTTTCAAAATTGAGGTTTCCCGTATGAAAATTTTTTAAATGATAATTTGTGCCCTTTGCGGTTCTGGTTTTTGTGTCGGAATTTCTACTGCCTGTGTGATGTGATCTGTTACGGTCTTTAGATATTTTTGTCATCGTGGGCTTTTTAACTATATGTAGAGATCAGTGGTGCTTGTGATTAGTTGCATGGTGCGCCGCTAGATGGCACTACCAATGTGGGCATTTGCCGCTTGTGTATTGAGCATGTCTGGGTGTGTAATAAAGTACTCCAAGTTACGACAACATTGCGTAAGACGTGTCATTCATTTCTATACTTATATTTGGTGCAAAACACATTATGATGTCAACACAAATGGAAACATTTATGAAGTATGTCGCACTATTTTTGGCCAATTTTGATCCCCTTCCTCCCCATGTCACATTTTGTCACACGTAATCATACCCCCCAAAATGAGGATGTCACGAGGGGGAGGGGATTCAGCGGCCCTTTCCAAAATATTTTTTGGGTAATGCAATTTTGTGGACCTGCCCGAAACTCTTAGAAACAGCTTATTTTTCTGTCATGAACCGTAAGCCTTGTCTGCCATGAGGCAAAAATGACCAGCTCAAATAAAGGAAGCGGAATGGGAAAGTAAAATTACCGTTCTTTTCCAACTGCTAAGGTTATAAAGGTTATCTCGTGACGGAGAATGACAATTTGCTAGGAAAATATATCTTTTACGTGCCATATTCGACATTTTTAACTTGTCACACGGACACCCACGAACCTTTTTACGGAATAGAGAGGCAGCATCTCAGTCGGCATTATTTTGGGCTGTAACTACAGAAAGCAGTAACAGTACAAATCATCCGACTCATCAGTGGTTTCATCGGCAATACTGGACAACCTAGTCGCATGTGCTTTTTTTCCCCGCAAGATCCGGCCAATACTGTAGTGCAACCATGACTGAACACCTCCGCGAAGTGTTGAACCCAAGCTCCCTACAGCCAATGCTACGACATCAGGAAGTGACCTTTTTGAGTTAACTAACACTTTAGAAAAGCTTTCTTAGAATTGGCTAGATTGCTGTTCAGTTTAGGAATGTACTGAGGCTATTTCTATCATTTCCTCCATGTCATACCACCTAGGCATTAACTACATCTCTTATTGTGGATGGAAAAAAAAAACGGGTAAAAGAGACCTTCAATTCATGCCTTTCCCAATCTTAATATTCAGAATGAGAGCTCCATTTTAATTTAAAGAATGGTGACAGGTTCACCCGAAGCAGTTTTATTATCTCCTTACTTTTCTGACACCTGAGCACATAATTTATGCCCAGTTCGAGGATGAAAAATTGTTTTGCAGAACTAGTAAAGGTATACAAAAATATAAAACTGTGACGTCACATTTCTGGCCCCTTCCCCCATCTAAGCGTGACATAATTTATGATTGGTCCCAATATCGTACATGTCAGAAGAGAACCAGTGAGTTCAACGAATCAAACAATCCAAATTTAGTGACTATTTCTGACATTTGTTTCCTTCGGTAAGAAGTGGGAGAATATACGGTTGCTGTTAGAGCTAACCTTGAACTTCAAAATGGATGCATCGATGTTAAGAGCGCCAAAAACGTTTATATAAGGAAGCATGCCAGCGACCTTGAAGAAGTGATGCCAGGAATGGAACAATTATTTGACACCTTGGGTTTTGATTATAAACCTGTAAATCAGCAGAGAGCACTTCTACTGCGCACGATCGGACAGCAAGGAACTACGAACTTGTACCGTAAATCGCGTATTAAACGCCCAGTTAATGCTAACGCCCAGCCCCCTAAAATGCTTGAAGGTCAAAAATCGTAATAAACTGTTGTTGACGCCCACCCCTTAAAAATAATCGATTTTCAGTGGCAAATTTAACTAAAGTTTTAACGAAATCAACGTTTCATCCACATAATCATGGTTTTTCTGTGTCAAAATTAAATAAAAGCTTCATACATTTAACAAAATCAACTTTATCCAACACGATTCACGGGAGCATTTGTAATCACGGAAACTTCGGAAATATTAGGCCTAACGATCGATCATTGACGAGGGTGATGTGGATTCAGTCTAGCAAAAACACAATGCCTTTATTCTCATTTATTCACAAATTTAGTTTATTAAATTGTCCCCCATTTCCAATATCTAACAAAATTCACAGTTAAAACTAATTTATGATCACC
>JAHWFP010222857.1:33877-44231 GCA_023313725.1 Lithobius niger | reverse complement strand
TTGACCATCTGGTCAAGGCAAACTATCAGCAACATGTGTATGGCCATCCGCAACGATACGAAGAGTCGTTGAGGATCACCGAAATTCTTGGGTAGCACCATTTCATATTGTCGATGCCAAAGTCCCTGCATTTGGGACAGAACAGTTAGTCCTTGAAACAATCGTGCAGTCGAGCTTTGAAGCATGTACTTTCTTCATCGTCAAACTGATGTTGTGAGCGAAGATAGTTTCGTAGTTGGTGTTGTGTAGGGAAAGTTTCCCCACAATAAATACTAATGAAAATTGTTTTGGTTTCCATATGAAATAAACTGTTTATCCTGTTCTTATATCCAAAGTTTCTTGGTTAAAAAAAAAACCAATTTATTTCGAAACGGGAAAAATTGTTTCTCTCCTCCTTTTATTTTTGAAGCTTATTAATTTTTACGTTTAATTTATTTATCGCGAAAATTGGCCTCCAACTACCCCTTCACAACCAATCCTTACACCACCTTTAACTTTGGAAAACGAAATTATTTAGTGTTTTGACTTCCCTCCTGTTTCTTACTATCTACAAAATACTTCCCTTCAGTACTCGTGCTAAATTCGCTTAATTTGGCTTTTCCCATGCTCAAACAACAATTTTTCTTAAAATTTTGAAAACCAACATCTGTTGCCCGCTAGGCGCGCTGCACAGTATTACTGCTGCAACCGCCTGCCTCTTGAGGAAAAAAAACCCCATTGGCTTTAGTCGCTTCCTCGCTTTGAGGAGGAGAGACTGTATCAGACCGGCCAGGCTGTCAATACCGGAAGTGGGCATGAAAGCGCGGACGGGAAATTGAATACTGTCTTTTGGTTGGAAGTGAATTGTAGGAGCTTGAAGAGCAAAGGGAATTGCCGACTTTGGTGGCATGGGAGGCCGTAGCTTGAGTTTGGAACTCACAAGAACGTGAATAGGGCTATAAAATAAAACTACGATATGTATCGCAACTATTGAAGGAAGGGGGGGGGGGGGGCCGAAGTGTTCAGCTCAAATCTTTTTACAAACGTGATATTTTAGTAGAAGGATCGTTACTACGGTTGAAGTGCTTTTGGCGACGGCAAACATAAATACACAAAATAAAAGTCCGTAAAATTTCGTAAGAAAAGCCAGCCGGGATCAGTAGAGTTCAGAGACCTAGTTTTTGCTAAAGTTGCCCAATATAATTAATTCAAAAGATTAAATATACCAGCTTATTCCCTGAATGCTAGAACGCATGAACATTAGTGAAATATTATTGCAGCCGCTAATAATAAAAATTACAGTCGAAGTTTACATAAATAACTTGGCCTTCGTTAAAATAAAAACATCAAGTGTTGGGTTTTCAAATACATGTATGTGAGGTTAAATACCTCCTAAACAACACTAAGCTGGTTGGCTTTATGCGTGTAAAAGAAATAAAAGTAATTACAATTTTGTACATTGTTTCAAAAAATGGCGTTTGGAGAATTGCGTGCGGCACCGGTCATTTTGGTGAGTTTTTCAAAATGGTGTAGTAAAATATTGAGAAGGAATTTTCCAGATCTGTTTCCGCAGGAATCAAGGTAGAGTCCAGTGCTATTAAGGGCTTCAAATCTCAAACGTTTTTGTCCATTTTTCGTGGAGATCATCAAAGTGAAGACTGAGGTCTTTTTAGGCCTATTGAGCGCTAATGAGAAAAAAATTGTTCGTTGGGAAAACGATGAACCCTCAGGTTTTTGATTTTTTGAGGCGAGGTCTCCTCTCAAATCTGATGGTGAAGACTAGCTTCTTTACACCCCTAACTCAACTAGTTGTGATGTGTAATATCTCAGTTTTCGATTAAAGGCTTGTTTAATTTAGCAGCAATGATTCCTTCACTGCAAAAGCCACCCTACAGGCTTTAATTTGACTCCATGTCTATTATAATAGTCTTGTAAATGTTAAACCAACAGTCAATACTTTAATTCAAGGGCCTTTCCCAATGTATATTTGAGGTGAACTCAATTTGGCCCATCTCTTCATGTCCCTACTCCTTCAAACGGCTCTGCACCAAAAGCTTTCATCAAACCCACTTTTCCCACTTTCCATTGTTCTCCTGGCCCTCAGCCAATCAGAGGTGCCTAGCATTCTCGTGAGTCCGTGCTTTGGTCGCCAGAATCCTCCTCTCCAGCATAAAAAACCCCAGCTGCCCTCCCTCCTTAGCACAGCTCACAGATCTCCAAGCTAGAAGGGTCACGCCGGTCGGGAGTGGAGATGTCACGTCCGAAGGTTGCAATGCCGGGGAAAATGGTAGTGGTGCATATGTAACTAATTTAGCTTTAAAAATTTATCTTTAGGACCCCCCAATTCTAAATTTATAGTTTAAACTTAACTAACCTGTAGCTTGAAGAAAATTATGGTAGGCAAGCCATCGGCATTTCTGGCCCCCTGCCTTCCATAACGTACGAGTGGTTCTCTTCCTAAATACCAATATTTTTCTTGTTTTTTTTAAACCTTAATCTAAACAAACAGACGGTTTGATCTCCGTGGACTCGTTGAAACAAAACTGGACGGTTTGATCTTTGTTGAAACAAAACTGTCAGGATAATTGTAACTTTGCGGATACGGTTCAATTTGCTGGGTAAATCTGGACTGGAGCGCAAAGAACTTCTTGTCCTAGTTGAAAATTTAAGTTGTTTTTAAGAACAAAAATTGTTGTTCTTGGTTAAAGTGAATTACTAAATATAAATTCTATTTCATTGCTTTTCAAACTTGTAAAAGCCAGACTAGTGAACTAAATGTAAAAAGTGTTTTATTTCATTTCTAATGTTTTAAATAAAAACCAAGAGTTTTAAACTTCAGGTTCGTTCCCTAGTGGATTAATTGTTTTGAGTGTAAAAATATTATGTAGACCATTTTTAGCTTTATACTCCAGCTAACAGTTAAATTATTTCCACCGTTGGTGGCACTGCAAACCAGTCAGTATTAAGGTTAGCTCTCTATAGTTTAGGACACCGACGCTTCATTCCCCATGCCGGGAATGTAGCCCATGCTGTGCTTATTAACGTAAAAAGTCGTAATAACCACCCAGAACCCGATACTCGCGATACGTGTCACCCAAAGATGTCGGGGGCATTACAAGCACCTTAGCCGTCGTAGCGTCCGCCGTTACAACATCGGCTATTTTGTTACTTCTCTGACTGTCCATTTTCTACTTTGGTGATGACTAGCACAGCATTGGCTACAGTCCCGGCATGGGGAATGAAGCGTCTTTGTCCTAAACTATAAGCCTAACTAGCAGTAACTAACTAGTCTGCGTTGCCACCATCGGTGGATACAATTAACTGCACAGGGGTTTAAAATAAAAATGGGCTTACATGTTATTTTAAGTACAAAGCAATTAATTCATTAGCGAACGCATTGAAGTTTAAAACTCGAGGTTTTATTTTTAACAAACAATAATAAAGAAACACTTTACATTTAAGTTTACTAGCTTTCAAAAGACTTTACATTAAAGCACCCACTGTAATTACATATTTGAATTCAGCAAATAAAAAGAACTTGGCTTAGTTCAGCATTAAACAATTTTCGAGTAGAAAATAAAGTGTACTTTCAGTCCAGAAAACTGCTCTAAATTACAACCGCATCTGCTAAGTTACAATTCGGGCCTTGAAGTTATGTTTTTAGGAATCGTCACCAAATCAAACCTCCCATCACAAAGATGAACTTAGAATCTGGTATCCACCCCTGAAGTCTCTGCTTCCACAAAACTAAGTGATCTTGGTGATCTTTTGATTACATTAAAGTTTAATATAAACAAGAAAGAAGTTGGCTGTTAGGTATGGAACCACCCTTACGTTCTGGAAGGCAAAGGGCCAGAAATGCCGATGGCTTGCCAACCATAAGTTTTCTTCAAGCTAGAAGTTAATTTAAGCTTAAAACTTAAAATTTAGAATTAGGGTCCTAAAGTTAAATTTTCAAAGCTAAACTAGTAAAACGAACCACTACCAACTGCCTGGCATGGCAACCTTCAGACCGTGACATCTCCACTCCCGACCGGCGTGACCACCTCTAGCTTGAGATCTGTGAGCTGTTGTTCTAAGGACTGAGAGCAGCCAGTGGTTTTTATGCTGGCAAGGTGGTTCCAGCCAGACCAAGCGTGGACGTCAAGATATGCGGCCTCCTGATTGGCTGAGGGCCAAGAGAACAATGGACAGTGGGAGGAACAAGCGGTTTTACAAACTGATTGCATGGGGGCCGTTTGAAGGATAATAGACCTTGTAGAGAAAGTGCAGTTTGAGTTTTACTCAATTAACAAAGTGAAAATGCCTTTGAATTAAACTGGATTGAAGGATAATTATTAGAAGGATGCTCAGATCTTTTGGTACTATTAATTGAAGGAAAGCTAGATGGTTTGCTTTGGGAATTGTGGTCAAAGTTGGAGTTTGGAAGGAGAATTAAAGCAAAATATTTACAAAAAAAACGTGGTCCGTTAAAATTCGTTAAATAAAAATCGCTAGGCATTGGTAGTGTTCACGGGGCTAATAATATAAATAAGAGGTTAAATAATCTAGCTTAGTAAGAATGCTATAACGCATTAATTAAGTTTGGAACTATTTGCAGAAGCAGATAATCATAAAAATATCGTAAGTGTGTGTATCCAACATTTATGTGAGGTTAAGTGCTGACTGACAGCCCCTCCTATTGACACAAACAACTAAGCTAGTGTTTGTAGGCTTTTTGCCTGAAAAGAATGACAAGAAATAAATACATATGTACAGAGTTTTGGAAATACGGCGACCGGAAGTTGCGAGCGCCACGGCCCAGTTTGGAAGGTTTTTCTAACCGCTGTAGAGAAAGAACCAGACGGATTTTTTTAGTTCTGGATTCGCAGAAATAAAGCTTGAATTTAGGGCTATTAAGCCGTGAAAACCGTGGTCGATTTGGTCCAGTGTTTCCTGAGATATGCTCTCCAGAAGACTGAGGTCTTTTGGAGGAGGGGAGGGGGGGGGGGGGGCTTGAAGTGACTTCAAGAAAAAAAAGTTAGTTGAAAACGATGGTTTTCCCCGAGGTTTTTGATTTTTGGAGTCCGGGTATCTTCTCCAATTCGGCTGTAAGGCTGCCAGCCCTTTACACCTCTCCTTTCGGTTCCAAGGTTAATTCAGAGAGCAAGAAATATGAATAGCGGTCCGCTCTGATCACTTATATAGGAGGCCTCCTTCCGCACATGCGCGGAAGGTGAGCTAAGAGCTTGGCAGCGGAGCCAACTTGCTTCGCTAGAGATTCAAGCTCCAGTTAGGAGGAACTGCTAAATAATAAGACAGGTAATGTATATTTTCGTTTAGGCTATAACAACAAATCAACCTCACCCTGGTATTTTAAAGTTTTTAAGCATTTTTTTTTTCTGACATGGCACATTCTTTTTTCTGCTGTAGGTGGCTAAAAAACAATATTGCGATCGACTGCCGATAAAGAAGAAAGAGAATTATCCCTCACCTGACCGTGGCATCACAAAAATGGGCTAAATGGGGGGAAAGATTGGTTGGTTGGGTTACGGCAACCAAACTTAATTGTTTTAGGCTTTATTATTTACGGAGGAACTCTTGGTAAGTGTCTTGCTTGATCTTTCAGAGTTTCAATATCCCAGTGGTCTTCACGGATGATCCAAAAGATTACATGTATGATGACACTACCTATGATACTGGATACGTCTTGGAAGAATTTGAAGGAGATGTGTATGATATGCTGTTTAGGGCAGATCTGCGGATATGGGGTCCAACTGCTATTCTTCAGTACGCAGCACAAAACAAAGTACGTATGTTAAATGTGAAACAATTCCGTTAATTCGAGTGGTTTTTTTCTTTTAAGTGTCTGATCATTTATAAATTTTCTTTTTATAACGTAATTACTGTCACGGTGCCACGCTGATCACTAAAATTCCGATAAAATACCAAAGGAAACGTAGCGTAAATACTAGCTATTAAAAGAACCCAGAATTTAATCCTAGAAAACTTATCAGCGTATTTTCGTGCCACTACCTTTGCTCCCTCTCCACTCATTTAAGTGCTGCTCGGTTTACAAGATAGGCAACGGATGAAACTAAAGTATTTTGCACCTAAAAATGTAACAGCACGACACAACTTGTAAATACGGTAATACTTACCATTAAGTAGTTATAAGACCTTCTAAATTAATGCAATAACATCGAAAGCCTCGGCCGAAGGCAATAGTAATTTAGGCAAGGTTGTAACCATTTGTAATGAAACAAACAATACCTCAATAGTATGTTGACATCATCCCTATTTGTTAATCTCTGTTGCCTGACTTAAACCCAGCCTTAAACAATGTGTCCCCAAGTATTGTTACTGTAAGAACTACAATGCTATTAAAATGATAACGAACACAAGACCATCATCCCTCACAGTTGTCTTACCTATTGTATTGTACCCTTCTCATTATTGTTGCTACCCTCTTCCCGCTTGACTCTTCTCACAGAGTGGACACGTTTTTTATGTAGCTCTCAACGGTACTAAGCCAAGCAATGGGATAAAGCCTCACAAAATGGCTGCCAAACCAACTGCCATGTTAGGGCTATAGGACCAAACATATGACTTGGTCTATGGAGGCCAAGAATAGTCTTTAGCCAAGAGCCACAGCATTATACCAAGTGAATAGCCATCAGCAACGGGATGCAGCCTTTTCTATCCCCGTTCAACGGATTTTTCCTTTAAAGGCACAGGCCTTGCGCCTTATGAATGGAACAATGCTTGAAGAGCAGGGACAATAGCCTCGGCTACCTAGTGAACAAGGGAGATTGGACTTGTAAGACGTATCAAGGCAAGTGTGGAATGTAAATGTTAACCATCCAATCCGTAGTCCAATAAAAACGTGTGCAGAAAGGCATTCCTTGTAAGCAGTCTGTCCTTCACGACCATTGTAGAACGCCGTCATAGCTAAGGGAAAATGGGCCGATTACGGAACTCTTAGGTGTTTGATCCCCTTCTCCATCAACAACTTCCCCTATTAGACTCCAGAAAAGACACATCTACTTCTCGTAGAGGCTACGAGGCCGCGGACAACGAACCACGCTCTGCTCTCCTACGCCTCATCTGATGGACACAGCCAAGATAACTGTCGGATGCTAACGCGTCTGACAATTACTAGCAGTCGTACCTGGCTTTGCCCGGGGTTTTGTTTTGCGGTGTTCGTTGTGTGCTTGGTTTGACGGGTAATTTTCCTTTTCGGTTTCACCCTTGGTTGTTTCCCAGTTTTCGATGGCGCTGCCTGGACTTTCACTTAGACGGGTATTTTGTCTTCCTGTAATACTCCCTCTTTCGTCCCATCCTGTACCTCCCCATTCTGCTCTCTACCCATTCACTAACCCATCCCGCTCTTCTTCCTTTTCCCCCCTTTGCTACACGTAATTGAATTTGGATGGGTTGAATTAAATACTGCCCCACCCCCTTTCCTCATCTCCCCCACCCTGTCCCCTTTGCCCTCCCTTCCTCTCCCCCTACTAGAAGAGCCCCCATTCGAAAATACGAAAACTGAAATAAAATTTGTCTTGGTTCTGGTCTATTTAAGTATTTTGAAGATCATGATTTTATCTTCATTAGCATGATAAAAAGTACAGCTTACGCTCCACCAAAAGTCTACGTTTCAGTGCTGAAAGCTGGCCAATTTTTGACTGTTTTTACTTTCATTCTTCATCATTGAAACACGGGACATTTTGGTTGGGCGTAAGTTCTATTTTTTATCATGAACAACAACCAAAGTATGACGACCGAATTACCGGTTTTTGTCAATTGATTTACGTTTTTTGATCAGATAACAAACCAAAATAGTGTAAAATTGCATTTGTTGAGTTTAAAACACACATGGTTCAAGCACTCGAAGCTGAAGAACCCATGCAAAGCGCGGCTGCTAACTTACGTCGCTCTTGAAAGCTGGGACTTCCCTTTCTCCGTTACTTGAATGGATGACGTAATCAGCCAGTCGTCACTACGTTACTGATCATATAAAACAGTCTGTCTCAACGAACCTTAAGCATGCCCTGTAATGAAGATCGCTGCTTCAAAACTTTTTTTTTATGCCACGAAATATGCATTACCTGCTATTTATTTAGCAGTTCCCTCCTTTTGTCCAGCTCAATCCTGTAACGGCGGATGCTACGACGGTTGAGGTGCTTCTGGCATCGTCGACATCAGGTGAAACTGGGATACTTTTACGAGAAACAGCCCAACAGCTACGGTCCCGGCATGGGGAATTGGAGCTTCGATCTCCTAATTAATAGGCCTAACTAGCAATAAAAAGCGGCTAACGCTGCCACCAAGGTGAAAAAAAGAGCTAGGCTAAGCTAAATGTAGAGAATTGTCTAAATAATAACTTCCAGCAATTATCAAACTAGCAAACAAACTGGCATTTAAAACTCCTGGTTTTATTTTGGACAGTCAATTTTAAAGATTGCACTTTGCAACAATGGTTTGCTATATACAACAGTTTAGCTTTGAATTAAAAGCATTGTCTTGAATTAACAGTAATTTGATCCACAGAACTTGACGAAGTTCTCATTATAATTTCAAATAGAAACAGTAATTTGTTGGGGTTTACGCAAAACAGCCCTCTAAATTATTAGTAGCCTGTGCTGGCTTATAAAATAGACCTTAGTTGTTTTTCAAATGGTACTCCCAAAAAATCAAACCGTCCCACCAGAATTCACATTAGAAATGGGTTGTACACACCATGAAGTACTATGCTTCTGCAAATCTAATTGACCCAATGGCCTTTGTTTACATTAATTTTAGGTTAATGAAAACGGTTATGAAAATAGTTGGTGTTTAGGAAGGGACCGTGAACCCTTATGTTACGGTAGTTAAAAGTCCTAAATGCCGATGGCTTAACCTTTAACGGCGGATGCTATGACGGCTGAGGTGCTTGTAGCATTCCCGACATCTTAGTTGACATTGGCTTCTTAGTTACTACTCTTGACTGTCTATTTCGACTTTTACGAGAATTAGCACAGCATTGGCTACAGTCCTGGCATGGGGAATGAAGCGTCTATGTCCTAAACTATAGGCCTATCCAGTAATAACTATCCGGTTTGCACTGCCACCATCGGTGGAAAAAGTGAACTGCTAACTGGAGTTTAAATATGAAAATGGGCTGCATAATATTTTGACTCTAACGATTAATCAACTAAGGAACGAACTTGAAGTTTAAAACTCTTGGTTTTATTTTAACAACAAAATGAATAAGAATAAACACTTTACATTTGGGTTCACTAGTTTTACAAAATAAAGGCTTTACTGTGAAAGCACCCGCTGGAATTTACAGGTTTTGTAATTCAGCAAAAGGCTGAGTTCCCCTAAATTTTCAAGTAGAAAAAGTAGCTTTGAGTTAACTGTCCAGAACTCTCTAAATGAAACTGCATCCGCTAAGTTACAAATAGTCTGATGTTATCTTTAAATACCAGCAACCGGCGGTAACAGTGGTGAGAACTTGGCATATTACAACGGAGAAAACACACTAGCACCACTTAACTGTAGTGATGTTATGTTATGTTTCTAGGTATCCACACTAAATCAAATGTTCCATCACAAAGATTACATTAGAATCTGGTATCCATCCCTGAAGTCCACAAAACTAAGTGATCTTGTGATCTATTGTTTAGATTAAGGTTTAAAATAAACAAGAAAGAAGTTGGTTATTAGGAAAGGAAAGGAACAGCCCTTACGTTATGGAAGGCAGGGGCCAAAAATGCCGATAGCTTGCCTACCACAATTTTCTTCAAGCTAGAAGTTAATTTAAGTTTAAACTATAAATTTAGAACGAGGGTCCTAAAGTTAAAATTTCAAAGCTAAACATTGTAAAATACGAACCACTACCAACTGCCCGGCATGGCAACCTTCGGGCCGTGATTCTCCACTCCCTACCGGTGTGACCACCTCTAGCTTGGGATCTGTGAGTAGGAGGAGCCAGCCTCTTGAGTGACAAGTTGCTTGGAAAAGGTTGAAGGAAACGAGGTCTGTTAAAGAAAGTGCAAATTGAGTTTTACTCAGTTAATAAAGTGAAAAGGCCTTTAAATTAAACTGTATTGAATGAAATTAATTGAAGGCTTGCTCAGATCTAAAGCTAGATGTTTGGCTTGGGAATTGGTGCTCACAATCGGCGTAAATTTTACTGGAGATTTTAGTAGCAATATATACGACAAAAACGAAATCCGTTAAAATTCGTTTAAATTAATTCGTCGAGCTGTTGGTGGGGTTCAAGGGGCAGATACTAAATCAAATAATAAAATTCACAACACGGACTCCAAATTTTCCACGAAGTCCAAATTTTCGATACCACCCAGATATCTTCGTCAGGTCTCGAGGATTTTGCTGCTTTCTACTTCAACTA
>JAHWFP010222856.1:74009-84170 GCA_023313725.1 Lithobius niger | reverse complement strand
GGCGTATGTTATGCCTGGGTACAGCTAGTTTTCATATATTTCATTTACCCTTCGAACTATTACTCGGTGGGATTAGCTTGGCGTTTGATATCACAACTTCACACGGCCGAAAAGCTTAGCGGGAGTCCTTAACAAGTTTTGTTTTGGGGTAGATTACTTACTATTTGTGTATCACGAAAATAAATTCTTCCATGCGGTGAATAAAGCTGGTTCTTAACTCATTTTACAGGTATTGCTCTGTGGATTTGCCCTTTTCATATGGACATTTCCATTGGTCAAGTGGTTCAAGGGTTGGGGAACTCCAAACGACCAAATTGATTATTTTACATTGTTTTAAACATTGTTATTATGCAACTATGCCAAACTGAACATTAAATATATCTGTGCGTTTGCAAGGAGATACTTCAGTACTAATAAGAAATCCTAATTATTTGAAAAAAAGATGACTGCTGTCCTTAAAATCTAACGAAAGCCTACCAAAAAAAGAAATGTACCAGAAAACTAGATTGGTGAATCCATCTCATAATTGCTAAGAAAAAAAATTGATTTCGTTAATTTGGACCAAAAAAGTCTGATATCTACCCCAAAACAAAACTTGTAAATGATTCCCGCCAAGGTTTTCGGTTGTGTGAAGTCATGATATCAAACACCAAGCTAATCCCACTGGCTAATACTTCAAACGTTAAATGAAATAATTAAGAATTGCGCAGTAAGCAATTTTCATATATTTCATTCGGTGGGATTAGCTTGGCGAAAAAGCTTGGCGTTTCATTCACGACTTCACACGGCCGAAACGCTTGGTGGAATCATTAACAAGTTTTGTTTTGGGGTAGATATCAGCTAATTACTGCTGCTGGCGAATTTGGATCAAAAGATTTTGCCCATAAGGAGTAAACATGTCATACGATTTTTGTTTGAAGATTAGTCTTTTCACTAAACTTGAAATTATTGCTCTTCATAAGTGAGTGTTGAATAGCTGCATTTTGTTGTTTCTTTACGCGGTTATTTAGGCACAAAACCACTTGCATGAATGTTCGAAAGCTGCTGTTTTCATTTTCGAATGATTTGATAAGCTGTTGATTGACGTGCAGCATCGTCAATGCTAGCAGTGACTGGTGGCGGTCTCACTGGGTTTTGTCTGGTGTTGTGTCTGCTACTATAACAGTGAGTGAAATGAGCAGGGTAGTCCAGAGAAGATCCAGTATTCATTTTTTTAAGAGTGCCGAATTAAAATTTTGTAATTCTCAGAGTTCCTGAAGACAGTGGACCTTCCGTATAAAGAGATTTCAGCTGAATTTGTTGACCCGTTAACTAGTGCTAAAGTCGAAACATTGATTAATTTTGGTTATTGTGGAGGAGCTCAGTTCGTTGCCTCAACTGTATGTATTCCGATCAAGCAAAGAAACATCTTAAAGGTACATTCCTCCCAAGGCCATTTCTCTCGATCCTCCACATCAATTACAGCCCCAAAGGTCTATTTACTTCTCGTAAGTCGATCCATTACTAAAATCCGTTTTAGAATGTGGTGCCTAGGAGATTTTCTGTAGAATATTGGGAACTAATTTAATAGCATCCTGCTAATATTTACCTTGCCATAACCACGACGTTTCATCTGTGTGTGTGTGTGCATCTACTAATTTTAAATCGTGTGCGAATAATTACCAACAGATCAAAAATCTAAAAGAATAATGCGGTAAAAACTAAAATTATTTATGTCAATAGATCACCGAAGAAAAATTATAAGAGACTAGCCTAAAAAATTATAAGTATGTTAAAATACGAAAATTATTCCGGTTTGTGACGACACAATTTTTGCGTTGATGCTGTTTCGTCTACTACGCCCAAGGCCAATTGAGATAGTAACTGCGTTCCTCGCAGTGAGAAACGCAGCTACTATCTCAATTGGCCTTATATTACTATGCCTAGTCTCACGAATCGGGTGATGGTAACTTGCGCGGATAGCGATCAGCGCCTGGCAATGTACCTTTAATGGTTAAACCCTTGAGTTTTGGACATCTGCACCAATAGGTAGCTGTTCAGCTTAATTTGCACATTCAGCTGCAATGTAAATGTGAGATGATTGTCACATTTAGTTTCGAAACCTACTTCAGGAAAAATATTGACATAGAAAGTGTAATTAGGCGGCTCCATGGGTTAACGTGTTCTTTTTTTTTCGTCCATGTGAAAGTTATTTATGTTATGACGTCTATGGTGAAGAGATGATATTTAGTATGTAAACCACGTCAAAAAATAAATGGCACCTTCTGTGATCGAATTGACAAAGTATTGAGAAAATGCACAAAAATTCGTCCCTTTTCATGCAGTTTGTCAATTCCAACAGAAATTATTTCGTTCTTTTTTTAACGTTTTGTTAAATTTTTTCTACACAGAAACAGGACGTGCAGTTTTTATAAATGCTGCTATCAGTGTTCTGATGCGCGATGGTTGATTTTCGATCTTGTGATTTGCTAAAACTTTCGTTTTTTTTTTTGTGAGTGGAAAAGAAATGTTCAGCTGAAGAAACTACCAGCTTTGGATGAAGCAATTTTGTAATGCCCTACTCGTGTGAGACTCCTTCTTCCAAGATCGTCCATTGGTCGCTTAATCGTTAACAGCCTGCATGATGACGTTAGATTTAACCGGTGAAGCCAAACATAGCTTAGGCACTACTGTAACTGACGACAAACAAATAGCGCAAACACTGTAAAAATACTCCTGTTAGGGCATTTTGAAAAACCTCTCGTTTAACAGGACCGCCCGCATGTCAAGTACTCTGCTTGACGGCATTTTTATCCGCTTCGTGAAAATTTGCTGTTTGTAATATTTGTTTGCATTGCCTTGTGTCATTGTTAATTCCAGTTAATAGTTAGTTGAACCTGTTTGTTGCTTTCTTTAATATACTATATAAAGAATGCACAATACTAAATACATAATACTAAACTTTAATGTAGAATGGTTAATTTTAAAAAGTTTGTATTTTGACTTGCAAAGTTTTTTGATACTCTTTTGTTAAAATTTCAATAAAAGTACAAAATTAAAACAGCCGTCCGCTCACGTGGTCGATTTTGCTGATAATCCCCTGTTAAACAAGGTACTTTTTTTTTTTATTTACCGTTGCTATAATAGTATCCTCAAAATACAAGGGAAAACGGACTGGGTACGGATATAGGTACTGTACTGTACAACACTACATACGTCATAGCATACTAAAATTTTGTCTGTATATTTGCAGGTATGTTGGAAACCAAAGTGCAGAAGACTACCTCCGCCTTCATCAAAATGAAGGAATACACAGTGATCGTGCCCTACGTCTTCTCTTAGTAGGTGTCGGTGATATAAAAGACGTGGTGCGAACTGTCACTGCTGTACCAAATGAATTCCGAGGGGCTTTGCATTTTGTACTCAATGATAATGGACCACACGTGTCAGCTCGTAACTTACTCTTTCTGTATTGTGTGATAGTTGAGCCAAGGATAGAAAACTTGATTCAATTTGGTATTCACTGTTTTTAACTCCGGCAGTACTAAAATACCTGGTAGCGAGGTTAAAAGAAGTCACAACCTTAACTCGTTGCGATGCTCTCACGAAAATGCGGTCTATTGTCATCATTTCCAATGAACATTGGAACCAGTGTCTTCAAATTTGGAAAGGGTAGTATAAACTAGCATTGGACCCAGATGCAGCTGAAAAAATGATGAATGTGCGGAAGAAAGTTAATGTGTCTATAGACCTACACAGCAGATTCTACATCTTGGCAACTCCTGAACAGCATCACGAATCACTATCGGTAAGTGGTAAAAGTATAGTGCAATGTTGGGCTGGGTCATTACACAAGTTGACCCAGTGGCCAAGTGACCCAGTGTGCTGCAAAGGTGAATCCCAACTCAGCAGCTTGCTGAAGGAAATGGAACTCCCTTTCGGAAGAGGGATTCCTATTCAGCTAGTTGAATTTGATTAATTTTTACAACACAATGGAATGAAAAACTCTAGTATTGTAACATCTCTCACTCGGTCGAGTAATTGTGATTTTTAGTCAGAACTCAGTTATAGTATGTACCTGCTTGAGTAGTACTAAACGTAAGATCAACTGTTTCGGTTAACATCTTTTCATGGTTTTTCGGAAATCGAAAGAAACTTCTATTGGCTTTTTCAAATAATCGGGATCGAAAAGTCCTAAAGTTAAAAACCGAAATTCCGGGGGGGGGGGGGGGGGACAATCTGTAGGGATAGATCTGAGTTATGCCAAGTATAGACGCAACTTCCTGTAAAAAAATGCAGGAAGATATTTCAAGTCTGTAATGAACATTGTAAGGAAGCCAGTTTTTAGTGCATGGTAATAAGAAAAACAATTATTCTTAAATAACTGTTAATGTAACCACCTTTGGTAATTAAGAAACAAGCAATCCATTATTTTTTGGCAGAAAGCCTTTTCCCCATTAGGAAACGGGGCGAGGGATAATCGTCTAACTGGAAGAACGTATACCGTGTAACAGTATAACGGAAATTCCTATAATGGAAATTCGTCTAATGTCCCTGCCTCGCTCGTGCTACCGCGCTCGCTGCGGCTATACATATAACATCAGAAACCGCAGTTAGACATTTATCCATTATACGATATTCCGTTTAGATGATTTTCCATGTCAAGAAATTCCGTTTAGACGATTTTCCAGACTTTTTATTTATGCAGATATTAAACAATTATCCCATTAGACAATTTTCCAGTTAGACGTTTGTCCGACGCCCCTTGTGAAACCTGTCATGACCCCTGTTACACTTCAGTATTTTATAATGACCTTTGGGTATAATGTAAATTTTGTCGGCCAAACACTGAAAATTGTGCAGTTAAAGTAACGTTGTACAAGTTACCTCTGCATACTGACGATTTGTCAGAATGGCAAGACTGATTCGAACTGCCAAACCAGTCTTTAAGTTAATCACTAACAGACCACCTTTACTGCTGTTTCACTCCTCAGTAAATGCTGGTTTGCAGGTGGTGGAAATCCTTAGAAAATTTATCAATGCTATTAAAAATATAAATTTCACCATTGAGTCATTTCGGAAAAATGATGTATCAAAACAGGTGTAGCCAACTCCCAAGCACTATTTTTTTTCTTGGAATGAATCAAGTCATTTGAGTAACGAGATAGGTTTCATTCAGAAGTCACTAGAACTGCAGTATATGTCCTCGTTATGGTAAACTTCTAGGCCAAACCAACTGCGGGCGGGTAGAAATCAAGCTGTTAGAAACGAAAGAAGTGTTTTCAAGGTCTTTCTTATTAGATTTACAATTTAGATTTAAACATGTATCGAAGTTGATTCAATTATGTCAGTGTGCGCACCCATTTCCGGGTTGATAAAATTAACACTATGTTTGTAGTGCTCACACTAAATTTATCTTTAAATGTTTGTATCCTTCATCACCCAAGCAATCGTATGCTTTACGATACATATATTACAAAATAACGGGAATTAACTGATTCGTTCGTATTCGAACCCCCACAAAATAATAACACATGATTTCAAATACACAAGCACGACGGTTTAGCCCAATCGGCCGGCCACCAGAGCGTATTGAAGTTAAACATGTAAAGGTGATATTTAAGCTTGAGATTTCTGGGCTGCACTCTTTGCGCCGACTCACCGCGTTGTTTGTGTCACGCCGCGCGCAGCGAGTCACAACCGTGGTGAATCGGCACAAAGATTGCAGTTCAGTTTTGATTAATTTCTGAGGGCCAAACGAAGCCTTTGCCCAAAAAATGGCATGGGAAAAAGTTGTTCTACTGATCATTTTCGGTAATTCTAGCCCAATGGGAGGTCGATCGAGGCGTCCCATTTTCTGTCCATAGGCCCAAATTGCTGTGTTGCACTCAGCACAAATTGCTGAAACTATAATAAAATTATTAAAAATAAAAGGATGAAACCCTTACCAGCTTTCCCTTTCAGAAAAGACAAATAAGGGAAATAAAACGGCAAACTCCGTCCTTCCACCGGGCATCCCAGGTGGAGGACGGGTTTTTGACGTATCGTCTCCCGTATCTGCCTTTTCTGAAAGGAAATGCTGCTGAGGGTTTTATCCCTTTATTTTAAATAATTTTATTGTATTTTCATCAATTTGTGCTGGATGTGACACGACAGTTTGTGCTGTTCTAATTTCATACGAAACATGATGACTGATTAGGTTCAATGCCGAAACGTTGTGTTTTTGCTTATGTCTATGCACTTTCAAGCTTTAATTATTCAGCTTATTATCTACATTAACCGCATTAAAATGAATACTTTTATCGTTATTTAGGACTTCATGAAGAATGGATTATTGATGCCTCATGGTAGTTCATCTCGGAGAGATGCTGTTTTTCCCAACTGCACCATGGCATGCTATAATCCTTTTAATCCTTGCTCCACTGCATTGCGACACCCATCTCCAACTTTATGACTAGAAGATGATCTTTTGTAAAAAAAAAAAAAAAAATGCCCTTATTATTTCGTTCAAGAACACTTCATAAATAACAAAAACTACTTTGCAAAAAGAAAGGTGCTTTCAAGGCACTTTATTGTAGAGAAAGGCATTGTTTGCCGAGCTGCTTTTAATTTCTCTCCTCTCTGCAAAACAATTCCAATATTTTAAAATATAAAACGAAAGAACCAATTACTTTGGGGAATATGCCACCGTTTTTCCTATTGTGTCTCACTAAAAAAAAAAGGAATTTTACTGACAGTGTTTGATGAGAAGATAAGATCTGCCTATGTTGACACAAATCAGGTATTTAATTAGCTGGTGGAGATGAGGGTGCCTCTTTCTATAAGAACAAATCGCACCTCTAAAAGATGGCAATAACGTCTTTCCCAAGCAATCATCCTTTGTATCGTGTTCACGGAAGATTATGTATATGGCTCTACACTGAAGGACGTTTCGGAGAAACTGCGCGTAACCAAAATTGCGCCAAAACTATAGAGTAGAAGAAAGAAAAGTACCTTTCTGGAAGAATGTTTCTAAAGTAAGATCACATCGCTCCATTTCATTAACGCTTTTGAGGTAAATGAACTCCGGAATAACAGAAAAAACAAAATTTTCCAAAATACAATTAAAAAATTAAGGATATAAACCAATGAGAAGCATAATATCAACAAGCCCCAGACAAACTATCCAGTTTTTTAACCAGAAAATCCACCATAATTAATTGTTTTAAGAGCCTAATTATTACTATTTGTAGCTAAACAAGTAGTATTCGCATTATTTTTGCTTATAGGTATTCTTACAGAAACAGATCCAGCACCATGTGTGCAGCAGTCCATTATTGGGTGCCGAAGAAATTAACCTGGTAGGATCAGGCAAAAGTAACTCTCATTTCTTCTACACGTCAGGAATTTAGTATCATTAAAACCCAAAATCGTCACTAGAGCGATTCGTCATCGTATCGACTCTCATTCACGTGACAGCAATAAACTAAAAGACTTATCTACATAATAATCCTGGAGGCCGGCTAAAAGGAAAACCGGAAGGCCAATCACTTTAATCGCTTCCCATGTTTTCGTGCACGTGTAATGTCTTTGCTACGGTGCCTAACAATTCCTGGTGCACGTGCTAAGGATTGAAAACTATCGTCCAAACCGTTAATTGTTGATGGGTAAAATGAAACCATCTTCCGTTTCTTGTGTTGTCAAAGCGGCTTCAGCTACAGACCTGTGTTTATGAATGTCTCCCGGTTGTTATGGGCTGTTTGCTGTCAACACCAGTTCAAGCGATTTGGGTTGAGTGTGGTGAACCTCCCCTTGAGTGTAGAGCAGTGGAACTTTTAGCTGTCTTGTGTATGCGCAACTTGAGTAGAGATAAATGTGATCCTGTGGGGCAAGTCTTGCATGACTACTGCAGGCTTCCTACCAAAGCACGGAGCCTGCTTGGAGTAGCAGTTAGTGGTGTGTCCACTCTACTCAGCATTTCGAGTTTTTGCTTTGATGTCGGTTGGGCTAACCGTAAGATCTGTCCGTGGATCTGGTGCCCCGAAGTGCTAAGGGTCTTCAATGATGTAAGTGTTGACTGTGAGGTGTATTGCGATGCCTCGTTTGTCCCTGCCATGCAGCGCGGTGGACTGGGTGTCTGTGTACCTGCCCTGAAGGTAACTCTCAAGAGGAGTATGCAGACAGTCTCTTCAAGCACGATGTGTGAGATGGCTGCAATATCAGTAGCGTTAGATGTAGCGCTTGATTTGGACTGGTCATCCTTTGCTGTTGTGACAGATTCGCTAGCCTGTGTAGGCCGTCTACGTGAGGCTTTTCAAAGCCTTACTGTCACCGACCCGATTGTCTACACCATTGGCTGGAAGCTGTGGGCTGCCCTGCATCGCGGGATCGTTGTTCTGCGATGGATACAGGGGCATAATGGTGTAGCGGGAAATGAACTTGCAGATGGACTTGCACATGAAGCGGTTGCACTCGATGTGTCACCAGTTTCTCAGGTTGTGTCAGTAGCCACTATGAGGCCCTTACTCCGCCAGTGGCTCCTGCGGCGGTGGCAGGGAGAGTGGGCAACTCTTGACAAGGGCAGAGTGCTCTTTCAGATTCAACCAATCTGTGGTGGGCGTTCTGTCCTACACAAGTTATGGTATGCTGAAGCGAGAGTGCTTTCGAGATTGCGAACAGGCCACTCCCTATTACAGGGCCATCAATTTCGTTTTGTGTGGTTGGTTCTCCCCTGTGCCCTATCTGTAAGGCCGAGGTTACGCCGGAACATTTCATTGTGATGTGCCCCTTGGATGCGCGCTGTCGTGTCTCTATATCCAGGTACTTACGAGCAGCCCCAACGTTTCATCAGTTACTGTCGGCTGCGCCAGGCAAGCAAGCTCTGAGCCGGTTACGTTGTATAGCCAGGTTTTGCAAGGCGACGGGGGTCGCAGTGTAGCATTTGCTCGTGAGATTCTCACCGTCACCTATAGTCAACTGGTCAAGTGGTGCTGCGGTCAGCAGGTCGTGGTAGTGTGCCGCTCGAACTTTCCCTAAATGGGAAAGAGAACGCGGCCTTGTCATTTGGTGCAACTTGGAGTTGTTGGTTGTGGAGTTGTGCGGAATGGTGTTTGCGCTGTGTGAGTGTTGTGGCTTGTGATGTTTATTAAGTTTAGTGAGTTCATGATGTAATTGAGTGTATTTTCAGGTTAGGAGGGGCGTACGGCTGTGTGCCAAGGCCTCTAATAAAATCTGACGAAAGAATCCATGTTTCACCTAAATGCGTACATTTTTAAATCAAACTAAGCTACGTGTTAATTTCGAGACCTTGGCAGCTGGAAATAATGCAATGGCTTATTTAATTCACAGATGAAGGCTTTCAGAGTTGAGCTGAATTGTTTCAAAGTGGACAACAACAATTACTGCTTAGCACGAGGCTGATCATTGCTATCTTGCAAAGTAGTCGTTTACAATCAAAGCTCTGTGAGTGAAAACAAAACAATAATGAGCCATTGTTAGGCCGCCGATTTACTTTCCTCTCCCAGAAAAGGAAAATGCCAAAGCACCCGTGCTAAAGGTTTCAACTTTTGTTCTACCAAAGCTTATTTATTGGCTTCCCACAGAAAAATTGTTTCATGCAAAGATGATGGTTCAGTGCTCACATTATTTAAACGGTGCATCCTGTGATTTCAGCCACTGGATGCGCAGATCCAGTGACTGAGGCCAACAAAAATCACCATTTGTCAGCCAGTGTGCGCAAAAATTGGATTGAAGGAATTTTAATCCGTGAAAGCGTTTCTTAGCCAGTGTGTGCGAAAATGTGATGGGTCTGTAAACTTAATTCATGACCGGCCCCGTGCGCACGGGCTTCCTCTAGTAGTGAATAAGGGATTTCCGGAAAACTAACTAAATTTGCATCAGATTTACTTTAATACGCTGCAAACGAAAAAATGGACAAGCCCTGGATCTCCTTCATGGGGGGAGGGCATGTAATGCTCCTACCCTAAAACAAAGTTTTTTTGTTGTTGCTTGTAACATATTAACCATTGGTGAGAGAGAGACAGCATACCAGCTTGGTTATACGACATACGTAGCAGAAAATTTGCTGCAAGAAAGGTTCTACACATATTTTGCATCAAGGCAACTCTTTTCCCCACAAATCGTGGTTATGATTTAGTATGTTTTAAATTTCTCATATAACATGAAATTATTCTGAATTAAAAG
>JAHWFP010222856.1:47387-64447 GCA_023313725.1 Lithobius niger | reverse complement strand
AGGGGATTCGCCAGCTGGTGGCGATTGATGACGAGGGGTAGGGGGTTGGCCAGTTGATAATGTAAGCATCGATATCCCAGTAAAGGGGTGGAAAAACGCAAAAAAAAAAGATCCTCAGAAAAACATAGGGAAATACAGGGAAAACACCCCCTCTTATGGGTGGATCAGGTTAGAAATGACGTAAAACTGGAGGGGAGTTCAGCAATTGATAACGATCAATGATGAGGGGAGGAGGGGGGGGGTTCAAAATGGCCAATTTCTTGATGATGTAATACTTGAACGGCCCCTCAGGCAGTCTGACATTTAAAGTCCAAAAGGCAACGTAAATAGGTTTGCATCTTTACTTAATACTAAATGAACGTAGAGTTTGGAAAAAGTAGAATCTACTACACTAATAACATAAAATTAGGTCTAGAAAATGATCTTAATCCTATTCTTTACTACTCTTTTGTAGAAGAATGGATTGACTTTGGTCTTATAATTTTAGTTTATGTGAAAAAAGTCTCATTATAAATTTAAAAATAATTCCCGTTATATCGAAAAAAATCCCATGAGATAGAAAAAAATTTCCGTTATATCGAAAAAAAATCCCGTAAGATAGAAATACATTTTCCCGTCAGGTCGAAAATTTTCTATCTCACGGGACATGCGATACTTTCTATCTGTTGGGTTTTCGATCCAACGCGCCTGAACCGGGGAGACGGGGTGTTAAAAATGGCTTAAAAAACGGCCTACGGTGGCCTTTCCCTTCGAAAACACCTCCAATCAGAAACATATGCATCTACCGGGGGCACTCCTTGAAACTTAAATTCATCTAACGTAAGCACGTGCAGGCTAAAAAGCATATTCTTTTCTCGACTACAACAAACTTGGAACTGCTTACCCGACCATGTGATCACTGCATCCTCAGTCAATACTTTTAAAATACGCATTTGATTCTTACATGTACATCACCTGAGCTTATCACTTTCTTCTTTGACTAATGTTCCCTTTTTTGAAAATTTTTTCTTTCTTCATTTCTGATACGAACTAAATGGTATTGGCATGTCTTTTACACGAGGCATTTCTTTGCCTGGCTCTTGGCTACCGGACTTCCTGAACGCCCCCAAAAAAGGGAGTGTCCACCATTGCTTCTGGTTCAGGGATACTTCGCATTGATCGACACCAAGCTTACCAGATGCATCGTTCCTGTTACTATTTCCGCAATCCTTATGCTGTTTGTCGTTCTATCAATGGTCCAACCTGAGCAAAGATCATCAAGATGCAGCATCAATCTCGAATTCGGACTGAACAACGGGAAAGGAAGAAGCTCTTGGACTTGCGGAAAGCCAGGACCATTCCTTAGGCCTCTTCAGAGAATCCTCCAGCATGTTCTCCTCGTAATCCTTCCATCCTCAAGACTTCAAAACACCCATCTTCATCTTCATTGTCTCCAGCGTTCTCGATCAAACGGAAGCCCGTCCCATTCTGTCGTTCTTCCTTACCTACTTTGTGTGGCCCATCACCTACTCCATTCTTGCAGCCAGCACTGTTTCCCCAGAAACATAAATGAACAGAAGGTTTGCACGTCAAGAATGTGGCTAAATACCTACATTTGGCTTTCCCGTTTTTAATCAAGAATGTGGCTGTTCCACCCTGGTCTCGCTCTCCTCTCCGGTCAAGCCGCCTGTTGTTGCAGCCGACCTGCGGGCCACCACGGCTTTAGACCGACCACAGCCCCCTATCTTTGCCACGTCTGTCGCTCCGTTAGGGGACACTCAACCAGGGTTCTCGGTGCCTACTGCACCTGCAGCTTCCCGTCTGGTGCCTTCTGACCATGGCACTGTCGCATCAACAACGTCTGGGTTTCCACTTATTCCCCGATACTTCTCAGATACTTCGGCACTTCGGAAGAAGCTCCGCTTCGGCTTTCACCTTTCGAAACGAAAGGCCATACGTCTTGACAACAAGTTGGAGCCTGTTGCTGCCTTTCTTTGCAATGCCTCAACACAATCTGGTATCCTTCGTGCTACCAATCTTGCACTCACTGACGAAGTGTCCGCCCTCTAACAGCAAGCCTCCCAGCAGCATCTTCAGCTGGACTTGGCATAAGCCAAGCTAAAGTTGCGCTCCCCACTTTCAAACAACTCGCAGCGCTGTTGGTGTCTCCGGAATTGCCAATTGTGAGCCACCCGCAAGCTATCTTACAGCCGCTCTTCAGTTTTGTCTAGGCTTCTGCACAAACGCCGACACTGGCATCGTGATCCTTGTCACCTGGCCCAGGGTTCACCTTCGGCGGTTCCTTCAACCAGTACCTCAGCAATCGGCCAACATACCCCGAGATTCCACTGGATCCTTGGGGCTCGGTTACCCTTTCATTGTCAGCATCAACCAGTGCCAATGATGCACCAGCTGTGCCTCATCCTCCCTCATTGACACAAAAGTTTCTGTCCATAACGTCACTCCCACTGGACAGTTTTACTGCATACACAGTATGGCAGTATGATGATGACTGATTTTCTGCCTGTTTATCCTGTTGTTATGCAATGCTCTGATCCTGTCGCGCTTTGGCTAAACGGTGTTCCCTCGTCTTTCGCCTGCACCACTGATCCTGTTTGATCTTACGTTTAAAGACCTTTCACCGTTTCGTGTTAAGGAACCTAGGCCGCGCTCTTCTACTCCTACACAGCCATTTCTGTTTCATCGTTTTTATCTAGCCTTCCTTATCATGCGGTCGTCAGGCACACCTGAAAACTTCTTACATACGTCCATGCCATTCGTTTGACTTCTCTGCAGCTTCATCATGGCGTTACGACCCCTTTTGAGAGATCTTTCTGCACCCTTCGCTTTTCAACAGCATCACCTGTTCCCTGCTTTTAGCTTGCATCACTAAGGACCTTCTGACGTACATCTTTGGCTGCTTCAGTTCCATTCCTTCATCTTCCTCCTGCTTTGTCTCTAGCTCTGACGTCGGACCATTTTCATATTTCACCATGTTTCTGCACTCCTGTTCTTGGTTACACTTTTAGATGTCACCACCCTTTTAGATCGTGGCCTCGGTTCCTCACACTCGTGCTACACCTTCGGGTTGTGGATCTTGTGACTAACGAACTAGACTTTCCTTTGTACGATACTACAAGAAGAATCCTACTGAATCATATATATACAACTTTTACCACTATTCCTAATTTTAAGAAGGAAGAAGAGGATTTTCAACTTTGTCGACACCTATCCATTCAGCCATTTGCAAAAACTGTACCTTGTTCCGGTAACTCTTCTCATTTGGTTGCTTCCGGACATTCCCTGTCCTTGCTGCCACCATGGACTTCAACACCCACCGTCTTGGACTATGCGTCTCTCTCAACCATGCCCACACCTTTGGGAACGACAGGTACTTCTAGATCTCTGGCCATCTCGGGTGCACCGGTAGCCGTAGGCACTGGGACGTCGGATTTGATAGGCTTCTTGGTCCAGGCTGTACAACTCTGGCTTCTTACAGACCCGGGTTCAACCCTGGTGAAAGGAAGTGTATATGTATTGGGTTTTCTCTGGTTGTTTCCCACTCATTGCACGAGGGTTTCCTTTGGGTCCTCTGGTTTCCTACCTCATGCGCCAAAAAAACAACCGAAACGATGGTGATACCGTTCACGTAACATCTTCCGCTTGAGCCTTCAAAAATCTCTGGGCTTATTGGCCGACACCTTCTATTCTATTGTAAAGGATTGATCATGTTCGGCTGGAATGGTATAATACACTTAAGAAAATAGTTGCACGACTGGTGAAAAGTAAAAAGAAATTCTTTATTAGAAAAAAGTAAAAAAAAAAAACACCGCCTGCTCGCATCCATTATTTTTTAACGGCCTTAAAAGGACACCCGGCCTGCCGTATAACAGTTCGCGCTGGTCACCCTCCATGCAAATACGAAAATCAAGGTCATCTGAGGTAGTAGCTGCGTTGAAGAACGTAGCTACTGTTTCAGTTGACATTGTGCTTAATAGGCGAACCAGCATGAACGCATTAATCGTGTCGTCACAAACCGGACTGATTCTCGTATTCTAACATCGCAATTTATAATTTTCTAGGCTAGTGTCGTATAATTTTGCTTCGGCGATCTATTGGAATAATTAATTTTAATTTTTACGGCATTACGCTTTTAGATTTTTGATCTCACGGTAATTGTTAGCAAATCAGTACATGCACACACAGATATGAAACGTCATGGTTATTATAAGTGCGCAATGCATCATATACTTACGGGTCGTTCGTAAATAAAGTTCCATCATATTCAACAGATAATCTCCTATACGCCACATTTAAAAAAGGATTTTTAGCAAGGGAAAGACTAACGGTAAGGAAATAGACCTTTGGGGCCGTAACTTGATGTGGAGGATCGAGAAAAATGGCGCTGGGAGGGTAAAGGAGTAACTTCAGGCAGTGCTGCCCTGGGATAGAAAACGTCCTGGATACGTACACCCTGGGATAGAAAAATGTCCTCGATGTGTAATGCCCTGGTAAGTGTAATTTCGTGGGAACCGGCTAAGCGGCAGTAAATTCGACCGAGCTTTTCACGCTATCTGTTAATTTAAACAAAACTGTCCTTGGGTTCAAAATGTCCTGGATATGTAATATCTTGTGATGCATAATTTCGCAGGAACCAGCTAGACTACTGTATTGAATTTGCAAAGAGTACTACCCAAATTATACCAACTATGTATAAATGTAAAATAAAAATACCCTGTGATGCGTGGACTGAGTCAAATACTAGGTTTGAAATTGAAATCTTCGGTTTGATTCAAAACACTTATATTAACAAATTACAAAAAAAAAATCAAAATGAAATTATAATCCTTTAAGAAAAAAACAAAGCAGCAAAGACAACTGAAATATACAGGGTGTAACTTAATGATCTAGCCAAGCTTTGAGGGTGTAGTCTATGAGCAAAAACAAGACAAAACAAGCGGGGGCAACGACTACCCAGTCGCCACCAGTGTTCTGTGTATTTCCACCACTTCCGGGCCACTTCCGTTTCGTACTTCCGAGTTTTTTTTTTGTTTAATTTCATTTTAACTAATATTTGGACGCTGAATCTAATGGTGAAAACCGTTTGTCTCTAACTGCTACTGTTCTGGAGTTGAAAACAGCCACGGAAGGACAAAGTCCTTGTTGTAGTCTTCCCAGCTTGTGCTGCGCAGACGACTGAAAGTACTGTAAACATGGGTCGGGAAATGAACACGTTTTTAGCTATAGATCCACAAAATAACAGGTAAAGTGGTCAGAGATATTTTCTGTAACTCGCACGTAATTTGTCCAAACCAATGGAATTTGTTACATCCTTCTCGCAATTTCAGTACTTCATAATTGACTCACTATTGAAGGCCAGCTATTTCTTACATTCCACCAGAAGACGTTAGTGTGCTTGCTTACTCCTCCTAAAGTTAAGATTATAACGAACGAGAGCAAAAACGGTTGTGAGCGATTTTAATGGTCAATAGAAACTTCATATTTGACAGACGACGTATTTTGAATTTTTGTTGTGCTATTTTTATGTGTTACCAAGGCTACAAGAATCAGCGTAATATGGACGCAATAACAATAGGCATCGTATTCGATGTCGAGAAAATACATAAAAAAAAATAGTGGACGTATCTATGGTAGAAAATTTTAAAAAATTTCGCCTTCGAGCATGACGTCATTTATGACCTGCCTCTGATTCATGGCTCTCAAGATTTGGTTAAATTGCGTAAGTGAAGTAACCCATCTTTGAAGTTACGTTCTAGAGCTCTTCTTCTGCAATAGAAAATAGATGACATCGTTATATTGGTTAAAACATAGATGAAGAAAGGGAACACATGCGCCTGCGCTGTAGTGTGTTCATTAATAGCAACTGGGTGCTCACCTACTCAGAGCTTCATCTGTACACGATTGTGAGCGCATTTTCACGCACTAAACTTAGGCGTTAATATAGCACACTGCACAAGTTACATCGTTCAAATTAGTGCAGAGCTATACTTCAATTCTTTCTGTAAACGTCCGTTCCGGTAACTTATCAAACCATACAATCTATAATTACCCTTTACTGGTTTAAAAAAATGGTTATTAGCTTCTACATCTGAATTAGTTGCACTACTGTTTAAAGCATCGTTTCCGGGTAGTTTACATAGAGCCTGCATTATCACAAATACATGTCGACCACATAATGAAAGTTAGGCAACAATTCTATCGAAAAAATACCATTCAGTTGCTTACTGCGAGTTAGCAGTCTTGTAGCTAATAGCGATTGACGAATTCGGCCGAAACATGCGACGAACCAAGATGGCGGAGCTCACTTCCGGTTGACGTGCTGGGTTGCCATGGAAACGTAAGAGAGTGCGTTGATGTGAGCAGACAGGCAGTTTCTTTTCCATCCCCATCTCTTTCTTCTTCAGGTTTTTATTCGGTTAAAATAAAATATCAGCGTTATTGACACTTTTTTTACAAGCAAAAATTACGTTATTCACTAATCGCGTCTTTTGTGTTGTCAGGCAGGAAACGTTTTCAGATCAGCGGAGGCTTCACCCTTTCTATCGCATTGTTATTTTTCCTCACATGCCTGACAACAGCCAAACAGCTTTAACTGTAAAAGACACAAGTGTCTAGTGGTCGCCATGCTTATATACTATGTTCTCTGAATAGGACGGACGTGAATGTTGTCGTATCTTGGCGGGCGACATATGTAAAAATATACACCAGTTAAGATTCATCTTCACAATAACGAATTAAAAAAAATTGTGAATAAAATTACGGAAAAAAAATGCATACTTTAATTTTATGACTTCAAGAGAAAAAAGAGTAGGTGATTTTTTTCAATAAGTAGGAAAAATTGTAAAATATTGGAATAGTTGTGTTTTTTAACGGATATTTCAGAATGTAATTAAACCACGCGCCACGGCTGTTTGCCGTGACATGCGTGTCACATGACTGCGCTGGTCCACTCAGACAACCAAAGATCTGCTATTCTCGTTCGTCAGTGGCTAACTCTTGATGACATCACGACAAACAGCCGTGGCTCGTAGTATAGTCACTTTAATTAGGCAGAAGATTGTTTGCAAATTGTGTTGGTTTTGAAAATCACCGATGGATAAAAAATAAACAAAACGAAATGAACGCTGACGTCACCATGATGTACCTGTGGAGCTTATTTATTTACATGTCCTTAGGTTGAATGCGAAGTTGTCATCAGGAGCCAAACTTGCAGTTTTTGTGGTGTCCAGCGGGATGATCTTCAGAAATGTGGGGCTTGTTTCCAGGCTTTTTATTGCAGCAAGACCTGCCAAAAAAGACACTGGCCACATCATAAACTACCGTGCGTCAAATTCACAGACCTAGTCGTCAAAATAGCTATTGTTTATCGAGTCAGAAAAGAAGTTTCAAAACCTGGAGATTTACCTTGGTAATTCATATTTATTTACTTATTTATTCCTTTATTTACTTATATTATTTATCTGTTAATTTATCCGTTTATTTATTTTCAGTCCGCCGTTTCAGATTTAGTGAACAATGGCATGTTGTTGTTAGTAGCAGAAAGCATTACACGCACGGACGGACTCGGGAAAACCAGATGGGGTGGGATCAGTTTGACCTATGACGTGTCAAACCGATCCCACACCAGATGTTAGTAGTAAGGGAAAAGGCGCAAAGCAACACTTTTTCAGCAACCCTCCAGAAAATCCCTGCAGATTGGCTTCTTTACCCTACTCCTATTTGAGTATTTTTTTTTGCTGTTTTTTTTTTACTGTGGTGTTGCTGGTTGGTCATTTTCACCCTCCTATGCGTTTTTTTACGGATATGTTTTCGGTATTGGTATCGGATCAGTTCAGTATCGACTTGATAAACCATCCGATCATCTATTAAAGCTAACACTAGTTACCAGCAACGTCCAGTCAGTAGTTAGACATAAACAAGCATGTTTAAATCACGTATCATAGGCCTGCATTATAAGCGCATATAGCCTAACTTTCATTCTGAGCCTAGTGCACTTTGGCCAGAAGCCAAGACTTGAGTTATGCAGTTTCACCTTATAATTCAGTGGTTCCAGATTAGGCTCAGGGCCCCCTGTCAGCACCTGTTCACACTGGTCAGCTCCAGCCCCAACCAGCACGGCTCAGACCAGTTAGACCCAGTAGGGACCAGGTTCCCCAACACAACAGAAACAGGATCCATTTCTGGGTATAAATAAGACCCCTTGGTTGAATAAAGCAGACTTGGATTTCATTTCTAACACTGTGAGGCTGCCAGTCTCTGAGCTCCCTGACCCAGGACCTTTGTAAGCAAAAGTTAAGTAAAAGTTAACAGACCGAGTAAAGATTCCCTGTTGGGACTTAGAACAGTCAAGTGGTTATAAATATTAGAGTGTAGTCTTAACACTGGCAAGGACGCAGTAGCGTTACCAGAGTATACGCCCCTTTCCCCTTGAGTTTAAGAGTGCCTTAATTTGGAATTTAAGACGGAGAACTTAACACCACTAACACTAACCGATTTGATCTTGAAATAACTTTACGTTCGAATAGCCTATATGTAAATCTGTGTGGTCTCCCTTACTTGCATACCGAAGTGTGAATATTATTTAGTGCTGCTATTTGACTGTTAAGCTGGCTTCATATACAGTTTAAATCTTCGACTAAATCCAGTATTGCTGGATTTACGATAGATTTACAGTTTAAAAGAATGGTATCATCATGAGACTCCTCACATGCTGGAATATATTGAACCAATGTTCGTTTCTGTGCATTCCAACTGAACTTATATACTTCTGGATTCAACTTATTCTTATAGAGTTTAACCGATAGTTCCGTCCAATATCTACCAGATTGTTTCATCTCCATTCCATACAGTATTGTCTATTTTTTTTCCACGGATATTTTTTATTTTACAGTTTAACTTTTGTTTTGTGTTACAGGTACATTGGTACATCGATTGCAGAAGATTTTCTTCGTCTGCATCAGAATGAGGGAAAGTCTAGTGAACTCGAACTACGACTTCTGTTTGTGGGTGTTGGTGATATCAAAGATGTAGTAAGGACCATTACTGATTTGCCGCAAGAATTCAATGGCCGTCTTCATTTTGTTCTGAATGACATTGGTCCACATGTATCAGCACGCAATATGCTATTTCTCTATTGTGCCACTGCTTACCCAAATGCAGAATATTTAGTTCATATATGGTATTCACTTTATTTGACGCCAAACATACTCAAATATCTCGTAGCTAGACTGAAGGAGTTGTTGACGATGACATGGCAAGAGGCGCTTGATAAAATGAAGAACTCGGCTTCCATTTCTTCTGACCACTGGTCAAAGTGCGTTCAGATATGGAAGGGATGGTATGATCTGGCCTTGGATACTGAAGCTGCAGAGAAAATGTTAGAAATACGGCATAAGATCTTTTCAAGCTTAACAGCAAGTAAAGGTGTAAATGCCTATTACACGAGCATACCACAGGAGCATGTTCCATCAGTTAAGGTAATTTCGTTTATGTTTAGAACACTGTAGGTATAGCTAACAGATTTTAAACCTGAAATAATAACAACGTAGAATAAATAATAGCCAATGACATTTACATAATACATGCTAAAAATGTGAAGTCTGACGCACTCGTGTTTAAAGCGGTACTATAACAGATTGAAATGCGAACGAAAATATTGTGGTGCCATCTAGCGGCAATGATATTGTTAATCTTTATAGCTTGCTCCCTGGTGCACAAAGACGAACCAAACTTTCACTTAATAATTAAGGATGTCGAGGCTTGTTTGTTTCGGTAAAAGAAATTCCATTATGCATTCCTTCGCTTGCTGCAAGCAAGAGCTAGATGGTAGTACATAGCGCTAGATGTTGTCAGATTTTGTCTGCTCTCAATCGGTGATAGTGCCGCTTTAAACACGGTTATTCCAAAACCTTTATAGTATACACAAGTGCGGTGCCTTCATCGACATGGTGAGATAAAATAACCACTCACGTCGGCACAGTCGGTCAACAGGCACAAGGGTTCACCTACAATGATATAGTCAGTCTAAAATTTAAACAAGAAACTGCTAAAAATGCGTCCAAAACATCTAATAATAACGACCTGCTATGCATTAGGCGTGCTGTATGCATGATAAAAATGACAAGAGTGGCAATAAACCAGTAAAATTTTGTGAAACTTAGCCAACGGGATTACCGGAGTAGCGGATCGGCCATATACGATATAAGGAACAAAAGCAAGGCTGTATCAGCCATACTGAGAGGTTGCAAATCTACACTCCTCAACCATGTTTTGCTTACATCCCAAGTTATAACCCCCGTGGGCCAAACTTCTCTTTTGAGCTGAGTCCTGTCACTCCCCCCCCCCCTTCCCTTTTATCTGGCCCCCACAGTTCCGTCCCCCAACTCTTTCTCATCTGCCTTCCCGATCCTCCTCCTTTGTTTTCCCCTCTCCCCCCTCCCTCCGGTCACTCACTATTCTTTGAGTCTATCGAGTATCGAAGCAACCCCTCGAACATCACTCGAGACCTTGCCCAGCATCTTAATATCAACCAAACAGCTATCCGTAGAATCCTTAAGGAACAGGTGTACCATGGATACAAACCCGCCACTCCACAACACCTTGATGAGGAGGACTATGACAGAAATTCCCTCCCAGAGAGTATTGGTAGACAACAGCTTTTCTTCCTGGGAACGTGGGGTTCCCCAGGGATCTGTCCTGGGTCCCCTGCTGTTAGTATTCACATTAATGATTTAACATTTAAGAATCAGAATACTTTTGGCTTTAAATTTGCTGATGACTTGAAGATTGGGGGAGAAAATTTATCCGGACTCCACTTCCAGGATCTTGTTACACAGGCAGTATGCTGGTAACTGGTCGGAATTTTGGCAACTCCCTCTTTCAAACCCTAAATGTCATTCCTTCCATGTTGGTAACATTAATCCATGTGCCCAATACACCCTAAAATCAGGATATACTTCATCCCATCGAAGAAGTCAGGGATTTGGGAGTTTGGTTTTCCTGAAACCTGAAATCATCCCTTCACTGCCAAAAGGTATGTGCCTCCGCTTATCGCCAATCAGCCATTGTTAAAAGATGTTTCACATCTGTAAATCAGTCAGCCATTGTTAAAAGATGTTTCACATCTGGAAACCCGGTGACATTGGTCGGGGCATTTAAGGTTTTTGTACGCCCGGTCTTGGAGTACGCCACCCCAGTTTGGTCGCCTTATTTGGCACAGAACATTGATTCCGTGGAGGTGGTGCAAAGACGATTCACTAAAAATCTTCTGGGATTTCGCAACATTCCATATAGGGTGCACCTGGAGCTACTGGGTCTGGAATTGTTGGATTACGTAGATTGAGGTTTGACCTTGCCATGACTTTTCGGATCCTGCGGAACCTTATAGAGGTCGACCTTCCTTTTTTCGACCTCACCCCAAGCCTGAACCGTACTCGGGGTCATAATTGCAAATTAGCTGCTCCAGCTTCCCGTGTAGACTGTCGTAGACATTTTTTTCCGGTACGGGTTGTTCCTATTTGGAACTCACTAAGTACGGAAACTGTAAATGCATGTTCGGTCTCAGCCTTTTGTAGATTGCTTTAAGGTGAACCCTTTCAACGTTTTCTCAGGTGTCTACTGCCCTGACCCCTCTACGATGATCTCCTGGAACGTAGTATGTGGCTCACCACCCTTCCGTATCCTTCCACTAAGTGTGGAAAATTATGTTATTATTATATTATTATAGAAGACTTCAATTCGGACAATGGGCTGTTGAAACCATTGATGGTGATGTCACATTTCTACGCCGTCTGTCAATGACTGATGAGGCCCATATTTCATTATAGGTATTACCTAAGAAACAACACACGTGAATACAGCATCACAAACCCACAATACACAATTTAGGGGCACCACCAACATAATCCCAGCACGAATGTGTGTTGCGGGTTTGTGGGTTCACGGTTGATAGGACCACTAAATGCTGAACGCTGTTTACAGCTGCTCCAAGACGAGATTCAACCATCCATCGAGGAGGAAGTGCCGCGTGCCCATCTTTAATACTGTATGGCATCAGCACGATGGGGCTCCTCCCCACTTTGGACGCTATGTACAGGAGTGGTTGGATCAGACCTTTGGTGGCAGGTGGATTGGGAGGGGAGGAGCAGTAGAATGGCCACCCAGAAGTCCGGATCTAACCCCTCCTGACTTCTTCCTTTTGGGCAATCTGAGGAACTGTCTAGGTGCAGCAGTACATCACCCAGGAACCATTCAGAAGCTAAGGCAATGTATTGTTGAGATATGTCAAACATTACACCAGATATGATTGAGGGAGTTTGGCGAAATCGTGATCAAAGACTTCGCCATTGCAATGTAGCACAAGGCGGATACTTCGAAAATGTAGTGTTGAATTATGGGAGATGTGGCTTACTTTCATTCCGAACCAGGAAATATCCAGTGTTTATTTCCGACATCCGAGCAATGTCGGGGTTCAATCTGTCAGTAACGTTGGTTATTAGGCTAGCTTAAGCAAGCTATATTGCACTACCACAGATGCACTACGGTTAAAAATATCAACGCATTTCAAAGCTTTTTAGTTACATGTTCGAACCCTGAGTTCAGCATATTCATTAGATATGACAAAATTGTTTAGAGGTTTGGAAGGTTTTCGGTTTGGCAATCCAAATGTACTGCAATACATGAATACGGTTAATTGGATCAACGAATTTCAAACCTTTTCGGTTACTGGGTTCAAATCCTAGTTTGACAATAAAATCGCTTGTAGCTTGGGTACAGTAGGGGCCATGCTAAACCTGTTGAGCACATTTTATTTCCTGGGGGGGGGGGGGGGAATAGAACAACTACCCCATTAATTTATAACGGGCTTTCCACTGGTACAATAACCTAAGGTGCTTTGTACGAAACTTGGAGTAATCGTGTGATCATCATCATTTTATTAGGTCTATTATAGGCCTACTTTTTGTAGGCCTGCATTTCATAGGCCTACGACTTATAGACCCATTTTTCAGTACTTTATGAATCACCCTGTATTTGAGCAATTTATTCTTTAAATTTTAGAATGACCGTACCATTGTAGGTGAGCCTTTGAGTCTGTTGACCTACCATGCCAATGTGAGTTGTTTATTTTATCTTACCATTTCGATGAAAGTACTGCACTAAGCGAGAATGAATCGAAAACAAACATTTGAGGTTTGAAAGCGATCAGCGGCTGCTGCTCGGCGGCTGCTATGACGGCAGTGCATAGCAACTATGTACTGTGGTGCTTCAGTTGTGGTCTTACCTTGGTGTACTTTTGTTCTTAAGTTACGGTCGTATAGATCAAGCAAAGCTATTATCTATGTCTCGAAGACTGGTCGATAATTCTAGTCCCAGGTCAATTCTTAAAATGGTTTTAACTGCCACCAGGGAAGAATTGGTGTTCATCCCGGCAGAGATATTAAATTAGCTAACTTTCTATTAATTAATACTAAGGATAAAAGAACGGCCAACTGGTTTCAACAACAACAAACTCAAAAATGTTTTATTTTTTAAACTATCAGACAAGAAAGTGATTAACATTAAGTTACTTTACCAAAAAAAAAAGAAAATCGTGACAAGTTCGGCTAACACAAATTTGAATTAGACGTGAATATTTGCAGAATAAAAGTTTATTTAAGTACAATCGAAAGGGCAGTTTGCATGTTGCTGCCAAACCAACACCATATTACTGAATACCGGGTCACGAAGAACCAAAGCCAAAGATTGTGAAAGTGTATACCAGTGCATCTAAATAACCGTCCGTAATTAATCCAAGCATTTAGATTAAAATTAACGCATGGTTAATAAGAAAATCAAGAAAAGCCGGATTTTTAGATAGGGATCCTTAGAAGCACAAAATTAATGGGGAGACCCGAAAACTAAAGTGCTGAAATCCTCGTCCCCATTAAGTTACAAATTCTCCAATATTGACGTTAAACTATGAAATTTAGAATGATGGCCAAAAGTCAAACTTTTAAGTTAATCTAAGTTACTACCTTTCAATGCCCAGCATGGGCCGCTGAAGAACATTCTCAACCATCGTTTGTAAAATGGGCTGAAGTTTTATATTACAGGGTCGGATTCAGCTGTCACAAGCGTAGACGCATAGGAGAGCTAGCCTGGCTTGATTGGCTTAGAGCCTAGAGAAGTGCAAATCCAGGTAGCTGATTGGTTGCGGTAGATTTAAAATTTCAAACAAGGAGTAGTAAGGTTGCTCAGCTATATATTAAATATTTAACTGAAGGTTTGAAGTAGGAGCCACGGTCGAAGTAAAGTCGCAAGCTGTAGGGGCAAAATTTGTACACGGTAATAAAAGTTGCAGTGGAACCGTGTGGCACAAAAATGGGCAAAGTCAATAATCTGGACTTTGGTAATAAAAGGGCCATTAAATATATTTAATGCACGGTGGTGATGTCACGCCAACACATCCCAATGCTAAAAATGTAGCCGTTATATACAGTTAATCTGAAAACCCACACACGTGGCCGTGGGTTAATTTTGATAACCCACACTTTTTTGATTACCTAACACTTTTTCTGCGCTCTACACAACCCGGCCCTCTCCAGCCAGGGTGACATGTGACATATAATGACTGACTTTGCAAAACTACCGTACACAACACAAATTCAACCAGCAAACCCATTGCAACCAACATGAATACAACCCATTTGCAACCAGCAACATTTATCGGACTAACACGAAAAAAAAAACTCGAGTAGGCTACTATGCTACACCCCCACCCATGGAGCAATGGTCCGACCCGGACCCGGCAACCTTTCGTTCCGACGGTACGAAAACTACGCTACTGACACTTCCTAAACACGCCTACAAACGTACGAGACTCAAGCGAATAGCACATTTTATACGCCATATCTTATTTAAACTAATAAAGTAGAAAAAATACGGTTTTACCTTAAACACCAACGTCGGTGACTGGGACTGGATATAGGGATGTCCTCGCGTACGTGAGACTTTTGCAGACAGGAAGTTTAAACCGGAAGTTTGAGTTCAGGAATTTACGTCATGATTCACAAATAAAATTTTCAAGTAATTTTTTTTTAAATCGCAAATAACTAGATATGTTGGCTCGACGTCACACCTTAGCATTAAAACACATATCCGTGAGGTCTGGCCGTTTTACCGCGGATATTCGCTCGTCTGCTCGAAACGGCTAGTCCAATACTCGAGGGGGTGGAGGGAAATCGCACGAGCGCTGAAAGCGCGAGTGCTTGATTTTCCTCCACCCCGAGAGTATAGGACTAGCCGTTTCGAGCAGACGAGCGAATATCCGTAGTAAAACGGCCAGACCTCACGGATATCTCTTACTAAATAAGTTTTGGAATAAAGGATACTAAAACTTATCTGTGAATTTAAATGCCAAATTTGATGCATTGGTTTGATTTTTCGAAGTGAAGTTTAGCCTTAAAATGCTTAACATCAGCGCTTAATGTAAACTATATACAAGGATAGAAATAGTTTGAATCATGAAATGAAAATTCATATATGGTTAATAAATAAACATAGTTATGTGAGAAGGGCTTGGGCATTAGCAAACACCCTTCTCCTAAATACAACACTAAGCTAAGTGCTTTATGCAAAAGAATAATTTACATTTTTACATGAGTCTTGAATATGGCGTCTTCGTTGTATGGCTTCAGTAGTTACTGGAGACATCGTTTTTATCTAATTAAAAAGATGAATTGGAAATTTCTATTCCCTCAGTTTTTTAGGGAATAGTTCAGGCTGTTATGGGGTGAAAACAGAGAATATTGTGTCCGTATTTCATGGAGAAAACTTGAATTACGTGCGAATAGGCCTTTGCGGCTGTTAAAGAAAAACAATCGTCCCCAGTTTTATTTTCATTGGAGTTGGGCTGCCTCTCCACTGTTGGTGAAAAGCATTGTCTTCTTTACAATACCACCTTAGTTCTAACAATACTATAAAGGTGTCAAAATATAAGTATGTGTTTTAACTGCAAGTGCGTCAGATTTCATATTTTTTTCATATGTTTTATCACACTCAATGTAGTTACATAAACATGCCTGTTATACGATTATGTTTCAATATGTGTTTGATCCTGTTAAATCTTTTTTTCAGGATTTCTTGGAGAAAGGTTTATTGCTGCCTTTGAACTCTTCTGAGCGTCGAAATGCTCTTTTCCCAAATTGCACGATGGCTTGTTACAATCCCCTTAACCCTAAGCACATTGGGAAATTTGTTGATATTGTGCTTGAGGGTTCTTCGTACTCGAAATGGGCCCATGCACTGTCTGAAAGTGACGAAATGATATGCTGCGTTAGGGATGATGCGCTTGTTCTGTTCTGTTGGGATTATGTAGTTGTCAAAGACACTGTTGGTATGAAACAAGATGTTCTCGACATGTATCTTGCGTATCTGACGAGAATATTTCAGGTATTCACTGATCGTTTATCAAGAGGATATGCAACCTTTTGCTTCATAATTGACGATTTTCAAAGGCTGGATCAATATTTACAGAGCAATGAGGTGTTTGACAGAATCTCAGTTTCCAACCTCAGCGATTACTACCACTTCCCGTCTCTGCTGAAACAATTTGGTCTACGGTTGAACCCCCACAACCACTGCTCTGTTCTTATCACACATCACGAAAACTGGTCAGTAGCTACTGACTTGGATATACGTGTTTCAAAGCCACCACAACATGTTTTGTCACGAGGTTTACAGGATGTTAACCAGAGGAAGCAGGTGCTGGATGGAGTTCCCATCAAAGCCTATGCTTTTTATAAAGTTGATATTTGCAAAGAAGATTATTATGATGTGACATCACACTTCCTTTGCTCTCTATTGTCAGAAGTAGTTGCTTCTACTGCACAATCAGGTAGCTTGCATTTATCAAGACAGTCGATCAAGCATCCCTCTCGTGTAGCCAAAGAGTTAGGACTGCAGCTTCGTGATTACTGCAACGAACTCAACCATGTTGTACCAGCCAAGCGGCAAAATGGCATTCGGTTAATTTCATTACAAAATAACACCAAGAGATATTTAGAGTGGACCTTATTGGACAA
>JAHWFP010222856.1:0-27102 GCA_023313725.1 Lithobius niger | reverse complement strand
TCCGGACCCATGTTTATAGAACTTTATCTTCTTATCTTTGATCACACAGCGGACCCTCAAAATATTTGACACCAATTTCCGAACACCCTGTATATAGATGTTCTCTGAATAGGACGGATGTCATTCAGAGAACATTGTCATTGAATCTTGGTGGGCGACACACGAAAAAATACACCAGCCAAGATCATGTGTAAAAATAATGAGCAAAAAAAAATTTAATAAAATTACAGAAAAATATAAATGTTCACTTCAATTTTATGACTTCAAGAGAAAAAAAGACCAACAGATTTTCTCTTTTTTGAGTTGCAAAATTATAAATAATGGCATCGTTGTGTTTTTAATGATACTTCAGAACGTAACTTGTTTGGTCACTTTTGTTTTGATAATTACCGATGGATAAAAAATAAATAAAACCGAATTAATGCTGACTTCATCATGGAGCTTATTTATTTATTTATTTATACGTCCTTAGGTTGAATGCGAGGTTGTGATCAGGAGCCGAACTTGCAGTTTTTGTGGTGTCCAGCGGGATGATCTTCAGAGATGTGCGTCTTGTTTCCAGGCTTTTTACTGCAGCAAGGCCTGTCAAAAAAGACACTGGCGACATCATAAACTACCGTGCGTCAAATTCACAGACCTAGTCGTCAGAGTAGCTATCGTTTATCGACTCGCAAAACGATGTACAAAACCTGGAGATTTACCTTGGTAATTCGTATTTATTATTTACTTATCTGTTAAGTTATGTGTTTATTTATTTTTTGGTCGGCTGTTGCAGATTTAGTAAACACTGGCATGCTGTTGTTGTTGGTTTTTAGGGAGCACGAACCCAAACTGGGTTATAGTAACAATAGTAATAGTAATAATAGTAGTAATATAATGTAATAGTATTATAATAGTAGCAACTTTATTCATCAAGAAAACGAATGGCTCCATGGATGGGCGTGACAGCCACTGACACCTGGCCTCAAGTAAAATTACACAACTTACCAAGAAACATACAATATACTTAAGGAAATAAAATGCATTATTTACAATAAAAATAAAACGAAGCTATATAAAATGGACGGGTCTAAAGGAACACCAGTCGTAGAGTTTTACATGGCATGAAATGCAAGCTTTTATAAAAAGAAAACTGGACGTGCCATAACCAGGGATAACAAAATGTGTCCTTATTAAAAAAAAAAAAGATGCAATAGAGTAAAACAAGAGAGTTTGTGCAATAAAAAAAAGTATAATATAATTACAATCATTAAAGGGACATCCGGCCTGCCTTATAACATTCCACCTGCCTTATAACAGTTCGCGCTGGTCGCCTTCCGCGCTAATACGAACACCAAAGGTCATCAGAGATAGTAGCTGCATTCTTCGCAGTGACAGAACGTAGCCACTGTCTCATTTGGCATTGTGCCTAATAGACGAACCAGCATGAACGCATTAATCGTGTCGTCACAAACCGGAATGATTCTCGTATTTTAACATCACAATTTATAGTTTTCTAGGCTAGTGTCTTATAATTTTGCTTCGGCGATCTATTGGAATAATTAATTTTAGTTTTTACCGCATTACGCTTTTAGATTTTTGACCTCATCGTAATTATTAGCAAGTTAGTACATGCACACACAGAGATGACACGTCATGGTTATCGTAAGCGTGCAAAGCATCATATAGTTACGGGTCGTTCGTAAATAAAGTTCCATTATATTCAACAGAAAATCTTCTAGACGCCACATTAAAAAAAAGGATTTTTTGCTAGGGAAAGACAAACGGTAAGGAAATAGACCTTTGGGGCCGTACTTTATGTGGAGGATCGAGAAAAATGGCGCTGGGAGGTATATCCCTTCAACGTTTTAAAAACTTTGATAGGCAACCAATTTTAAAATTTTCCTGAAAACAGGCACAGAGACGCATTAACCACATACGATGGGAGAGTTCCATACTGCTACTATTCGCTGTGAGAAAAAAAAAAACTAACGACAGTCCAAGCTAGCTTTTCCAGCAATTAACTTAAAATTATGACCTTTCGTTATACTATTGTCACGAAGGTGGAACATCTCCATGGTGCAGAATTTGTTATGTCATGATCAGATCGGCCTATGATGATGAGAGGGACAATGACATGCCCCACTTTTCATGCACATTTACTCACTAGGTAACCGTAAACTGCATGGCTAATATTTAAATTGGAAAATGATCAGTCTAATCCGTCAACTAAGATTCAAAGCCTCGAAAAATAATCCATCCTACTTGGTTTACTGCCAGCAGGGTTACACTCCTAGCGTAGCATTTTTGTAATCTCGAAACTTGTAAATTTTCATTTCACTTTCTCTGCGATTTGTAACAGGCTGTTGCAGGGCATTCCTTAAAATTAGGTATTTTAAATTAAACCTAAATACTGAATTTAATGGTCAGTTAAATTTAACGGTCGGTTAAACAGCAAGTTAATGTGCGGCTATCTGTGATTTTGTTGTACCAACGTTAAGTTAAGCTGTAATAATTGGTTAGTAGGCCCTAACAATAGTTATGTCCTAACAGACCAATTTCACCCAGTTAACAACATAACCGTCATTAAACCCCTTTTAAAAAGTTTGTTCCCAGCTGGAAGAAAAGTTTAAAAATGCTGCATTTATTGTTGAGGATATTCCCCGGTCGACAGTGGCTTTCCAGAAAACTACGGGCATTCCTAAACAATACATTTACCCAAAATACATTGTATTGTGTCCACGCATGCTTCTTCAAGCACATCTTGGCGATGCGAGCACATGATCTCACGAACGGAGTGGCTGTGCATCATGCTTCCACCAAGCATAACGTCGCAATGGACAAAATTTCAATAATGTTCGTGTCAAACATGAAGAGACAATCATCTTGAAGTGCTTGAGGCGATTGTCATCCATCACAAGGAAAAAGAAGACGTGTGCGTTATGAACATCCAGGTCCCACCCATCCCCTCAATCCACAACCTGTGCACCCTTCCATGACAAAAATGTCGCAGGAAAATGGCAAATCATGCCAAGCTCCTCTCCCAGTGCTGGCTGTACATATCAGTGGTCGATAGCGGGAAGTTCAAGTGAGTAGCCAAAACTCAATCGGATCCTTTCAAGTGTGAAGAAGACTGGCGACAGTGGGGTACTTAATGACTTCTTGTGTGTGAAATTATCAAAATCAGTGTGTTTCTTGTGCCCGTTTTGAAAATTGCGTTTTCTCATCTCAACAATGTGTTGTCCACTTCAAAGTGTTAAGCCTCATGCACTGTTTGGTCACTGGTTTCTATGATAACATAGCTCTATGTGCAACTGGTGTACAGATCTGAGGAAGCTATGATGCTGATTCGAGGCTAGACAATGATCCAATTTTTATTTTCAATATACTGTCTACGTTTAATAGATTGATATAATCATGAGACGCTTGAACAAATTGAACCACTGTTCGTTTCTCCTTGCTCCTACTGAACTTTATATACTGCTGGTTTCTTCTTATTTTTATATTTAAAGCGGCACTATCACCGATTGAAAGTTGTAAGAAAAAACTTGGTGCCATTAGCGGCAGTGATACTGTTAATGTTTACAGTTAGCTCCCATAGGTACACGATGACGTATCATATTTTAAGTAAATAATTAAGGCGGTCGTGGCTTAATTGTCTCTTTATAAGAAATGGCTTTTTGCATTCCTTGGCTTGATGCAAGCAAGTACTAGATAGTGCTAGATGTTGTCAGATTTTGCAGACTTTCAATCGGTGATAGTGCCATTTAACTGACAGTTCCCTCCATTATCATCCACATTGTTTCATCTCGATTTTACTAATACAGTACTAGCTGTTTTTACCGAGGATATTTTCTATTTTACAGTTTAACTTTTGTTTTGTGTTACAGGTACATCGGTACATCGATTGCGGAAGATTATCTTCGTCTGCATCAGAATGAGGGAAACTCTACTGAACTTGAACTGCGACTTCTGTTTGTGGGTGTTGGTGATATCAAAGATGTAGTAAGGACCATTACTGATTTGCCGCAAGAATTCAATGGCCGTCTTCATTTTGTTCTAAATGATATTGGTCCACATGTATCAGCACGCAATATGCTATTTCTCTATTGTGCCACTGCTTACCCAAATGCAGAATATTTAGTTCATATATGGTATTCACTTTATTTGACGGCAAACATACTCAAATATCTCGTAGCTAGACTGAAGGAGTTGTTGACGATGACATGGCAAGAGGCGCTTGATAAAATGAAGAACTCGGCTTCCATTTCTTCTGACCACTGGTCAAAGTGCGTTCAGATATGGAAGGGATGGTATGACCTGGCCCTGGATACTGAAGCTGCAGAGAAAATGTTGGAAATACGGCATAAGATCTTTGCAGACTTAAAAACAAGCTCAGGTGTACTTTCCTATTGCGTGAGCTTGCCACAAGTACATGCTCCATCAGTTATGGTAATTTTATTTATGTTTAGAATCCTGTTGATATTGCAGATCTTAGATCTGAAATAATAATAAGGTAGTAAAAATAATAGCCAATGACAATGCATGCCTGTTGTATGATTATGTTTCAACATCTCTTTGATCTTATTAACTTTTTTTTCCAGGACTACTTGGAGAAAGGTTTACTGCTGCCTTTGAATTCTTCTGAGCGTCGAAATGCTCTTTTCCCAAATTGCACGATGGCTTGTTACAATCCCCTTAACCCTAAGCACACTGGGAAATTTGTCGACATTGCGCTTGAGGGTATTTGTTACTTGAACTGGGCTCATGTTCTGTCTGAAAGCGACGAAATGACGTGCTGCGTTAGAGAAGATGCTCACGTTCTGTTCTGTTGGGATTATATAGTTGTCAAAGACACTGTTGGTAAGAAACATGATGTTCTCGACATGTATCTCACCTATCTGACGAGAATATTCCAGTTATTCATTGATCGTTTATCAAGGGGATATGCAACCTTCTGCTTCATAATTGACGATTTTCAAAGGCTGGATCAATATTTGCAGAGCAATGAGGTGTTTGACAGAATCTCAGTTTCAAACCTGAGTGATTACTACCACTTCCCGTCTCTGCTGAAACAATTTGGTCCACGGTTGAACCCCCACAACCACTGCTCTGTTCTTATCACACACCATGAAAACTGGTCAGTAGCCACTGAATTAAACAAACTTGTTTCGGATCCACCGCAACACATTTTGGCACGAGGATTGAACGATATTAAACGGAGGAAGCAGGTACTGGATGGAGTTACCATGAAAACCTTGGCTTTTGAAGGAATTACTATTTGCAAAGAAGATTATTACGATGTGACGTCACATTTCCTTTGTTCCCTGTTAGCTGATGTAGTTGCTTATACTGCAGAATCAGGTAACTTGAATCTGTCAAAACAGTTGATCAAGCATCCCTCTCGTGTAGCCAAAGAGGTAGGATTGAGGCTTCGTGATTACTGCTACGAACTCAACCATGTTGTACCAGCCAAGCGACAAAATGGCATTCGGTTAATTTCATTGCAAAATAACACCAAGAGATATTTAGAGTGGACCTTATTGGACAAAACAAATGCAAATGGTGGACCTTAAAGTATCATCTGTGGTTACTAAAAGTAACTTCTTTTCTTGCCCTATAACGGCCTCAAACAAGTCTCAATGCGTTAACAAGACCACTTGGATAGTAGCTCCCAGTAACGGTGTCAGGACTCAATTGTTCGGGGGGCGCGCGCCCGCGACAGAGAGCACATTTGGTAACAGAGTGGACCAAGGACTTTTTTCAAGGCAGCTGGATTAAGCACGTTTAGTCCGTTTAATTCACCTGAACGTCACGTAAGCTTCAGTGCAATCCAATTTTATTGTAAAATATGCCCCATTGGGCTACACATATTGAAAAGTTGTTACACAAATAAATAAATGAATAAATAAAATAAATAAAAGCTGAGTTTATTAATTTGATTTTACGTATAGCCTGTAATTTTTTTTTATTAATTTTTTTTCTGGTGGTGACCCGAGTGCGGGGGGAGGGGGGAGGGGGAGCGGAGGGAGCAGTGGGTGCCTTGAAATATGGGGGGGGGGGGTCGTGGAGCGTTGCCACTGGTAGCTCCGTATCTTGGCTGAGACTCGGAGCTTATATCTGAGTCGGCCTTGCTTGCCATGTGTACCTGCACGTGAATGAACTGCCAGGGAGGGGCAAATGTAATTCAATGGCTTAGCTCGGTAGTCACAATTTCAGTATCCATACTGTATGCATAACGTAATTCCAGGAAAACAACACCATATCGTCTGGCCACCACATTTTAAAATGGATTTATAACAAAGGAATAAGTATATGATGAGAAGTATTGGAAAAAATGTGAACATATCTCTTTCGGGGGGTATGCCCCTTTAATTACTTAGATATAAAGTAACCATAGAATTTAACTGATTTTTTTTTCAGTAGGTATTAACACGTTTTGATTGAGGTAAACTGTACATGCTTCAAAACCCAGATCTTTTTTTCTCCTTGTAATCAGTTAGCACGGTTTGAACAACAAAAAATAAATATTTATCAAATAAGTCCCTAGTTATAAGTGTGGTATTACTATTTAGTGTCTTGAATGCACCAGACTTCTTGGTCGGTACACAACAATCTTTAGTTGATGTTGTATTTTTCCTCGTTCATGGGAAATGCATTGTCCTCGCTTTTATTAGTTTTAGTGTGATATTGGGATTTCTTTGTATTCTGAAACAGACTCCTTGTTTCGTCACTGTAACATCGTTCTCCGAAAAACACACTTAAAAGAGATTTCCGGGGCTGACTGTTTTGTTGCTTTTAGTTCAGCAGATAGGTGAATGGATTGTACGAATGATAGAAGGGCGAAGTTTGGCACACTGTTAGTGTGCATCTGTGTTTAGAACTTAGCTGTAGTATCTCACTTTTGATTAAAATCCAAGATGGCAACCAAAAAAAATGGCTTCCAAATAAGGATTTCGTGTTCTAAACAGTTAGGCAGATTAAAAACGATATTGTTACGGAAAATATTCAGCACTGAATATTCTATGACGAAGGTCCATTCATGTTTTCCATAAAAATAAGCATTCTGCACCAATTTGGGAGTGTAAAATGAGTGCTTTGTTCCTCAATTTCCCATTAACTGTAATCAGTGTGTGTATGTTACTGCAGCGTTCACAGACACTTGTATATCGGTCCATAATTATAATGAAGTAATTGTATTTGGAAAAAGAACATCTTCATCTTTCACCTAACCTTATTGCATCAATTTATCGCAATTAGAACTACAGTAACAGTTTATATTATAAACACAGTACGAAGAAAACTAGGAAATTAGGAAAACTTATGTTTTAACGGCATCCTTTTAAATACGATAAACTAAAGCAATAACCATTTACTTTTATTTTCCGGTACAGAAGTCTGAAAACGGTCAGGTAGTACGTGGTATTCCTCTTCAGGACTAAACATCAACCCTAGCTGCGAGAAACTGTAGCAAGTATGCATTAAAGGTACCTCACATTGGCTTAGCTATCTAGTAGAGGACAGACAAGGAACAGATAAGACAATTTGGCCTCCTTGTAAATCTCAGTTGGACTGATTATTTGCCAAGAAGAATCAGTTTATCATTGCTTTCTAGGTGAAGTCATTGTGTCAGCAATGCAACAGCACAGAGTCAGGTTCATGCAGAATTGAATATAGGAAAACAAAACTACAGCAGATAGAGAAGCCAGAGCAACCAGAAGAAGTAGTTGATTTTGAACATGTTGACACTGAGTTGACCCAGGAGTGTACCAAAGACTAAATATTGGGGGTGAAGGCTGAAATTCCCGAACCATTCTATCTATTTCGTTTTACCCGGCCCCCCCCCCCCCCCCACCCTTTTTTAGATCGTTTTGTGCCGGCACCTCCCGTATTTTTTCCCAACTGAGTCCTATTCTTCCGAATCAGACTTTCGATTGGGGAAGGAGCAGTTTACGCTATGGTAAACTCCGCTCCCCCCCTCATATTTTCGACCCCGAATGTAGTATGTCTGGACTTGGGCTGGCCACAATGCAGACATCCTTTGTCAGTCACCTTTTGGCCGCCCCCCCCCCCCCCCCACAGCAAAACAAATTAGTGCCTTATGTCGGATTGCTTACCACCACAAAGAAGTGTACATGGCTTGGCCTTGGACCCTGTTGGCAAGCTTATGCCACTCCGTCTGAGGTTGGGCCTTAAGTACTGTTTTTCTTTACTAGACGTAATCAGACATAAGTTTCTGGTAAAACATTCCCCTGTCGTCTCCTCAAATGATGGCAGCACTTTTTCCTACCCAATGTGACTCTGGTTCAACCATCAGTATTGTACTGAAATCTGTTTGAATCATGCCACCTGGGTTTTGTGCTGTTGCATTTGTATCCTCAATGCCTTCACCTTCATCACTGATTTTTCTTGGAAAGTGGCCTATCTTTCTGAAACCTACAAGGAGGTCAATAATTGTTTTGTAACCTGCTTCGTGCATGCTTCATCTGCACCTGCCAGACTGTGAAGCCAATCGGATATTTCTTCACGGCACAATTGCCCCAGTCTCTTGTAAAGAGGAGTAATGATGTCTTACCCTGACGAGGATATACTACCACGTACTTGCTGGTCATTTATACCAGAAAAGAAGAAAATGGTGTTTTGGTCCAATTTATCATATTTAGAAGCATGATTAAAATACAGAAGTATGTACTGCATTTTGAATTTAAACTATTAATGTGGCTGTTCTAAGTTGGATAAATGGATGTAATTAGGCCTAGTTCAAAGGTGATGAACTTTGCAACAAGACGAAAAATTATTTCAGTAGAGTAGAACTGATCTACGGTTGTTTGTAAATGCTACAGCAAAATACATACACTAATTAGTGCTTATGGGAAATTGAGCAACATCTGGGGTAGAATGCTGGATTTTACGGAAAACCTGAATGACTTTTGTACAGTAGAAGATTGTTTGGTCTGTTGTTTGTTTCTTTTGGCCAGTTGATATAACTAATTTTAAAGGTCAAACCATTCTTAACTTGGTGGGCCTTTTACCATTTTTGTAATGTGATTACCAAAAACTGCCATAACTAACATTCTTCAGGAACATGTGCTTTCAACACAGATATTCTTTAAACACTCAATTTTTCTGAATTGTTTAATGTAACGGTTATGGCTTTGGAGCGATGGCTCAGCCAACACGGGCGCTTGTGCAGTGACCTGGAGCTTGTTGGTTGGACCACTGGTCACTTAGTTTATGGAAATACGGTATAGATCCATAATAAAGACTTACTGAATCTTAGGTATTTTAAGACTCTTTTTTCTCTGCTATGCTGTTGCGTTCCCGTTACTCTTCAAATCAGTTGAGCGAGAAAACTATCGTGTGATCAATAATTATTAATTATTAGTTTCTAATTAATAATTATTGCTCACACGTTGATTTTTTCTCACTAAACAGTTTTGTGGAATAAAGGGTACCCAACAGCAAAGCAGAGAAAAATACACTAAAAATACCTAAGGTTCATTAAAGTTTACAACAACGAAACGCTCCTTCTCACAACCACGAAAAACAACATTTTCCCAAATGTTCTACAGTTTTTATGCAGGTAGATGATAAACTTCTCCCAGCTGGCTTCTTAAAGCTTAATTTTGGGGTAAATTGGTACTTTGGCTTTAATCCAGCACTTTGCTGTTCACATTCAAAACATGCTCGCGCTCAGCCAAAGACAGACTACCTCAGAGGATTGGAGTTATTAGCTATTCAAGCACACCTAATGAAGCTTAATGAACATTCAGGCCCTCTCTACTCCCGGTGTCCAGTTCCTTGTATAAGCGCAATCTCCACGATAGCCTAGCAAGGGAGTGGAGACGGCCTGACCAATACAGTAGGCCGTTGCACGAGCGTGTTTTGAACGTCAACAGCAAAGTGCCGAATGTAAGCCAAAGTACCAATTTACCCCAAAATTAAGCCTGAAGAAAACAACTGGAAGAAGTTTATCGTCTATCTCCGTAAAAAGTGTCGAAAATTGACGAAAATATTGTTTTTCGTGGTTGTGAGAATGAGTGTTTCGTTGTTGTAAACTTTACAATTATTCCAGTCTCTCACATTATAATGTGTCATACGTGTTTTTAAGATTCAGTAAGCTTTATTATGGATCTACATTTCTCCTGAACCAGCAGTTTAGAATGATGAAAAATCGGATTCACATTGGGTTTATTTTGACTAAATAACCCAGGTTCAAAATGCTGATCACCTGCTGTGCTTTTTTTAACCCACTAATTGTTTATCATTTGTGAGTGTATAATTCAACAACTTTATTGTGAAAGATCTTTTATCTGTTCCATAGACACAATGCATGTACGAATTACAAATGAGAAACTTTTTCACAATTACAAGTGAAGAACTGCTGGGAAAAGCCCACCAAAAGTTCCAATCCTTAAAAAGTTCCATCAACTGGTTAAAGAACCTACTGAGTTTTGGCCAAGTAGTGTTATCGAAGCAAACCTACAGCCACAACTTTCTCTTTCAACCACGACCACTGAACCATAACTGACCAAAAATAAGCAGGATTAAAAACCAAATTGGCTCTATAAGTGATAAATAAATACGGCTGCAACGGAAATAGGTTTGCATCTGTATTTATTTTTCAGTAACTGCATCACACTTGGGCAGGAAGTTAGGAGCAGTTGCACACCAAGTGCCCGTTCATTTTTTTGTTTGTTTGTTATGTCTACAGATGCAGTACAGTACTTAAGAACAAACTACACAATAAAATGATGACCAAGAAGTATGCTTTGCATGGGGAAATGGGTGTACCATTTTAAAATCATGAATGGCATGTCAGGAAAGGTTATTTGGAGTGTTTATGTTTAAGGGGAATTCAACTGACCAATCCTATTGTATGTATGGATACCTGCATGGTGGGTGTGCTTGGGAAAGAGGTTCCAGTACTTTACCACAAGGAAGGCAGACGCCCATTGCATAGAATTGGACAACATCATCTATTGAATGTAAAATCGTTTGACTTGAGTAATACTTTGGCTCCTTGACTGCCAATGTTAGGGTTAGACGAGCATATAAACTAATGTTCACTGTTCAGAATTTTGAATGCTATGAACAGATGACTGCTGGTATTCAAGCATCAGAAGCTGAGCTCGTTGAAGTGGATAGCAGGGCCGTATGAAGGGTAAGGCGAACAAGGCCCCTGCTTAGGGCCCTGCCTTCCTCAGGGTGCCTCACTGCGTAAGTGGGCAGTAAAGCAGTAAAGTACGTATGTTTTAAGTTCAACTTTGTAAGAAGAGAAGTGCTTTGACTTGATTTAATGCTCGCTTTGCAACTTCCAGATGTGTTGTTGACCGATTATGTTTTTTAAAATTCTTTTAATGATCAGATAACCGTAAATCTAAATTAAAAAAAAAGTAACCGCCTGTATGTGTAGATGAATAAGATGATGTTAACTTCTTTGCGTGGTACCGTGGAAGTGAGTGCTGAGCTCAAATATATTTTGTAACTGATGGCATAGCACACAAGTTTATACGACTGTATATTACATAATAGTTAACATTTAGTTATGAAGGCCTCAAACATTCCTGACATTTTTTTTTTATTTCTCTTGAAATAGCAAGTTGGGGGTGGGGGTGCCCTCACTTGGTTCGCCTTAGGCGCCAAGGGGACTAGCTATGGCCCTGGTGAATAGATTTTTGAGGCCTGGTTCCAATTTTGCAGTATAGTACACCTTGCTTTATGTTTTCACCAGCTAACCGTGGCTAGTGCCTTGCCTTCGCCATGCCTGGCACTCGTACTCGTGCATGGTACATAAAAGTTTAGTTGCTAAAGCAGCATGGAATGAGGCAAACACTGACTCAGAAAAGTTGGTCTTTACTGACCACTTGGTTAGGTAATTCCTAGGATAATTTACATGCTACAATCAACATGAGCACGTGTACATTTCCAAGGCTTTTCCATTCTGGGTTGAGGTGGGAAGAGGCCAGGCATTGTTCCTGTGCCTTTTTTTCTGTCCTCGCCTCTCTTCACCACAATTCTATTCTGCTACTCAGGCCAGGCTTGAACGTGAGGTCTTCAGCACATAGTCAAGCATCCAGTCATTCGAGAGATGCTTTACCTTCCAGTCTTTCAGAACGATAGACACCCTCTGCATGGTACTTTTTAGAATAATTTTTCTGGGGCTTGAAGATCTGATACATATCGTGTTTTCATTAGCTTAGCAAAGAACTCGACAAATCACCAGTAGTTTGAGTCTTGTCATACAAGAGTAAAGGAACCCAACAACTTTTCATCACAGAAAGCCGTGATATCAAAATCAAAATGGCTGCCACCGAGTTCATGGCATGAATCGAGATTACTTCACTGACACCCGCCAGGATGTCAGTTAAGAATGAGCGATTGGATTGGAACAAGATTGTCATAAAGTGAAACCGACAGACTATTAAATGTTTCTTCTAAAACTATCTGTGGTTTTGGGTTGTAGATTTTGCTGGTTCTTTTGGAAAGAAACATTAGATGTGTGACCATTGATTGTACAATTGCAAATGGTTAAACCAAAAGTAGATTTTTCAGATTCTTTGTTAGAACTAACTTGTGTAAATTGCGACGAGGCCACAGAGCTCAATCGTTATTTTTTTTTTTTTTTTTTTACATTTTCGTATATATTCTAAGTATTCTAAAGTCAATGTGCAAAGCACTGGCAAATGGATTATAACTTTAGTAATTGAAAAAAGGGGAAATAGTCGAATTATTTAGGATAGAGAAGGACAATTTGGCTAGGAAACACCTAAGATCTTTTACATGCCAGGATCAACATGAGCATGAGCTCGTTTCTGAGGGCTTTTTCTTCCCGAATCAGTTTTTTATCTTAGTACTTTTCTAAATGCGCTGTTTCTCTATGCTGTTTAAACATTGCTGCATAGCTAGAAATGTACGTCCCTTTAACGTCGGGTCATTCCACAGACTTCATGAAAAGTCACGCGAGTTAAAGAAAGATATTGTTGCAATGGGATCTCGCCATCTTTCATAGCTGCCTTGGATAATGCCATCAGCGATTAAGATTAAAGATACGATTTAGATTCTATTCATAAAAGTACGGAAACCGAAGAGGCAATATACATTGCTACTGTCGTGGTACCAAAAGTAATACACATACTAATTTCACAGGTAACAATGCTAACAAAACTAACAAACAAAACGAAGTAAAAATATTCACAAATTGCCCTTAATCAGCTTTCTCTTGAAACTGAAACTGGAGTACAAAGTACATGCATTCCAACATTTCATAACCCGGTTAGAGAAAAAATGTGAACTGCAATTTAATCTATAGAGTATTGTACCACGAGTTTCAGGGGGTTTTCTCTGGTGTGCCACAATCCTCGGAGTTTGAAGAAGGGTGAATAAGTCAATGTCCACATTTCCATGCATCAAATCATAGGTAAGATGCAGGTCAGTCCACAAACGATACCTTTCAAGAGAATCTAGATAAAGTAAATTAAGTCTGTCTGAATACAATAAGTTTCTTATATAGGCTAGCAAGAAATTTAGCGAAATTACATTGACTGATTCAAGCAAATCAGTACCACCAAGACAGGAAGGTGACCACGCAGGACTTGCAAATTCCGAAAAGGGCTATAACGTAAACTTTAAATGCCCAGACGAGGGTTTTTCTGAGGTTTAATTTTTTTTCTTTTAATTTATTGCTGCACTTTTACGTGCAGCACTGACAATAAAATTGCAATGTTCAGTAGATTTTAAGTCCTGAGAAAACCAGACTCCTAAATCCTTCCTAAAGTCGCAATTAACGAACGCCAAAAACAATTAGTTTTTAACAAATGGTTTCTGACAATTGGTTTCTAACTATTTTTTTCTGAATTTTTGGCCCAGAAAAAAAAACGTTGTACTTGGTCAGCATAAAAAATTTCATCAAATTTGGTTCAGTAGTTTTAGCGCAATGTTATTAAAAAAGAAACTCCAATTAGTCACTGCTTAGGGATTCGCGCTTGCTTCGCTCACTCTGCTCCAATAATATGCATACAAGTGTAATAGCATCATTAATAAAATGATTAAAATTACAAAACTGAAATGAATAATGGTGAAAATAATATTTACAACTAAAGTATACAAATCGAGTTTATGTACAAGTGTTTTTACTTCTTTAAAGAAAGTAAAAGTAAAAAAATCCAATCCCAGGAGATCGAAAAAGTGGTCCTATTTCGGAATATTTTTTTTAAATAATGAAAAATTGTTAACTTTTCTTTGGCATAGTCATGATGCTCATCGTAAAAGTATAGGCTACAGGTTTTCTGCGTAGCATCATGAGTTCAATGAAGAAAAGTTGAGAATTACGAAAACAGAAATTTTGGGGCGTCAGAATTGGATCTAGAAAATTGCTTGTGAATTATTAATATTATTATCGTTTATTAAGAAGCAAGTAAGCTAGCATATGATGCTAACTCGGTAACTCCTCCTCCTCCTCCTCCTCTTCCCCACCACCTTTTATCAATTTTTAATTTAATTTAATTTAATAATGACATTGAGTTGCCCTTTTCCTAAAGAGGAATGATGCAAACATACAAAACATTCCTCATTAAATGTAATAACAACAACAAAAATTCATAACAATAACAATTTGGTCATTGTTCCAGTCAAGGAGAAAAAAAAGTAAACTAATTAATTAATTAATATATACAGGGTTCAAGTTAGTCAAAAACAGTAGTATAAACAAAGGAACAAATTAATCTATTTGATATTTGATTTGATATTTTATTGAGCCTACTCGGCCTTTAAGCCATCTGCTCAGTCTATAAACTACTTACAAACTAAACTAGAATCAAAGCACAATACAAATTGACCAAAATGCACAGCTGTGACCCTGCCCCGTGGGAATACGTAGGGGCATGGAACCAACCAGGGAGGACAGATCGAGAGTTACATATCAAACCTGCGTGTAGCCCGGCAGAAACCCAGGACTCGACCCAACCTTCCCCCGCCGGGTGGAGCATGAGGCGGGACCCCACGGACCTCAGCCAGTGGTTCCCCGCTCCCCAACACAAATCGCCGTTGTGACGCCCAACGGGGACATTCCAATAGATAGTGCCCGACTGTCTCCAGCCTACCACCACAAACACACTCTGGTGACCTCGCCCACCCCAAGCGGGCGAGATGGGCCCGAAGCAGAACATAACCCGTGCGCAACCGTGACAACAGGCCAGCATCCCTGCGGGAAAGACCATCCAGTAACCACGGAGCAGCAGTCGAGGGATGCAAAGGGAAGAGTCGTCTCCCCGTCGCACCCGTAGCCCAAACTGCCTCCCATTCCCCCTGCACAGCCCTACCAATCACAGGTCTCAAATCACGTGGACCTAGAGCCACGCGCACTTCACTGCAACCCCCCTCTGCACCTCGGCGAGCCAGGGCATCAGCCTGCTCATTACCGAAAAGCCCTGAGTGCCCCTTCACCCACCCAATCGACACAAATATGCCTTGCAGACCCAAAGTGTTATATCTTCCACCCCACCTCCCGTGCGATTGGGTGGGAACACTGGAGTGTCCGGAAACACCACCCCAAGAAACCCAACCCCGCTAGAGAGTCTGTCAGAACACAAAATTCCGAGAAACCTAGTTCCGACCCCACGTCAATAGCCACAGAGACTGCAACCAACTCGCCTACAAAAGCTGATGGGAGAGCACAAACGGTTTACCCATACTTCAAACGCAGCTCTGGGATACACACCCCAACTCCCCCAGTCCCCCATTGCACAAAGGAAGCGTCACAAAACATACGGGTGCAGGTACCTGGCAGACGCAGTGGAACCTTAGGATCCAGCATCGCCGATGCAGCAGCACCACACCTCACCCACGGGGCCGGCGGATGCACAAACACCGGCAACGGGTAGGCACCAAGACAACCCTGATCCAAGAGGGAAACACCTAGCCCTGGAGCACCAAGCAGCGCCCGGGCGTCAGGAGACAAGAGCCGCTAATCGCAAAGAATGCGAACAAGAGGATCCGCCTTGCCCCTCGCAATCGCCCGCAGGCAGAGCCTCATCAGTAACTCCTTTGTTCGGAACAACACAAGTTGCTCCCCCGCCTCAACATGAATAGCATGAACAGGTGTCGAAGGCAAACAGCCTGTAACCACCCGCAAGCAGTCATTCAGAGCAACCTGCAGGCCATCCATAGCCTGACTGAGGCCGTGTCAGTCTGGCTCAGCAGTAGGACCTTGGCTTTTGGTTTCACAGGTCCTGGGCTCGATTCCCCACTCAGGCAGTCTGACATATAAGTTCAAAAGGCAATGTAAATAGGTTTGCATCTATATTTAGTTAGCCAAAACAAATGTGCAGTGCTTAACACCCTATCTGATTCGCCGTCCAGATTTTTCACGACTGATGAGCGTGAAGCTCTGGCTCTGCTAGTACGTTCCCAATGTTTGGAAATTGAAAGTGAAACCTTAAACTGACACCTATGGAAGTTGTACGCTATTGGTATTCACAGCCTGTCTTACGTGAGTAAAATGACGTAAGTCAATGCTTCCCCTCCTGTTGCTAAGATCCACCACTTAATGTCTTCGACCACGCTTTTAAAAAAATGTGAAAGAGGAAGCCACGTACCTGCTGTCAAACCAAGCAGAGCAGCCAACTGAAGTTTAAGTTTCTGGAAAATAATGTTTGTGGGTTTAATTTTTTTTGTAAGGCTGTAAAGATACCACACCGGTAAATCTGCAAACTGAAGCTTTCAAGACCGTCTGAGTGTACACACAAAATTGTCTTTTAATCTTCATGTACACTACAAGCTGCCTTTGCTCTTATCCACAAAATAAAGAAATGTTTGTCCTTGACGCTTTTCTTCGTATGGAGGTTGACTACATTTTCGTGGTGACATATTCATCCATAAAGTAAATTTGTAGTTTTGGAATTCTAGTAAGGCCAAACAAAAAAAATTGTTTGGTTTGCAATACGCAGTTAAAAAATAGGAAAATAAATTTTTTTTTTTTTTTGGTTACTAAATCAGAAAGTCTTACTTCAAAAATTTAATTTACAATTTTGTACGCAATAAAGATACGCGGAGCAACATTTTTCCTTTTCCCAGGAAGTATTTGAACCATTTTTGCATAATTGGATGAAGCGCCAAAATAGGGAGGGGAATTCTTTTCCTCAGAAAGAAAAAAAAATGTTTAGGGTCGGCTCGTAAAAATTTGGTCTTTGGGTAACGCAAACCAAACCATTTTTTTTGTTTGGCCTAATAAAACAAAACATAGGGTTGACCTTCACTGTCGCAATTTCCATCACTTGTCATTGACGAACATTTTGAAAAACTGTTAAGAGAAGCCTTGATTAACGTATTATTAACCATTCAACAAAATTGTAACAATGAAACAATGAATTCTGCATCGTGAAAAAATGCGTGCCACAATCTTATATTGTCTATTTTCTTTCTTATTGGTCACTATCACTTAAACGTAAAGTGAACCTAAACTGTTGAAGACGGACCTTCCAAGCATTAATTGCTTTTTTTTCTGACATTGTTTTCAGGGTTTCATGAAACAATGGGTTGTTGCTGCCTCTTGACTCGACCAATCGGCGAGATGCATTGTACCCTAATTGCACCATGGCATGTTACAACCCTTTCCATCCTGGGAAAGAAGGAAAGTTTGTCGACATTAACCAAAGCGCAATACAGGGCCCTTGGGGTGATGTTTTAAGTCCACAAGATGAGATGGTATACGGCCTTGGCTCAGATTCACTTGTTTTTCTTTGTTGGGATTATCTGGCTGTTATATAGTTGACAAAAAAGACTATGTGTTGGACGTGCACTTGTCGTATTTGAACGGAGTATTCAAGACATTTAGTGATAAGCTTTGCAATGCTATGGTAATATTTCTTTTTATTGTTGACGATTTCATAAACTTGGTAGAATACTTATTTGAAGACGATGTTTTGACAGAATTTCAGTGTCTGACCTTAGTTACTATTACTCATACCCTTTGCTGTTGAAGCAGTTTGCTCCACATCTTAACAAAGCCAACAGTTGCTCAGTAATTATAACCTGCCACACCATTTGGTACATGACATTAGATGCGCCAGACTTCAATGAGGAATGTAAGAAGCCAGCAGTAATTGACCGAATTTCCCAGGACCAGAGGCTGAAAGGGAAGATACAAATGGAACAAACAAAGCTAGTCTACAGGAAATCGTCTGAAGAGCTAGACAAACAGCCAGAAACTAGGAGAATAATACTCCTGTTGCAAAATTTGACAAGGATAGGCTATGTTAGGATCACTTATAGCCCTGGGAAGAGTGAACATATCCAGTGTTGAGTTGACTTGCCAGTGCATTGTGCTGCCACAGATTACATCCTAATCCCAAGAAGATGCTTCGTGCCAGAAGTAAGCACGAAACGAGAACGTCTCTGCAGCCCTCCCTCCTTCCCCACCTCCTGTTCCACTCCCCGGGCTCACCACAGCAATGCCACATGCCCCCACTAGATCCAAATCCCTCCCATGTCCCCCCCATTCCTTCCAGTCGCACCAGGTCTGGCTCCTGACCCCCGCCCCACACTCACTTCTGCACTGGCGCACACGGAATGGAGTCATATACTTTGTGCCATGGCTGACATGCAGTGCAGTTTACGTCGGAGAGATGAGGCGGCAGCTACAGGTCAGAATTTGAGAGAATGTAGGAGCCACACTAAAAGGAGAGAAACTAAATGGCATAGTCCAACACCACTAAGTGAACCACAACCCCATTTTGTGAGATCAGACGTCAATTTTTTTTAACATCCAACTCCGAACAGTACTTCCACCTATGAGCTCTCGAATCTGGCCATCAAATTATTTTGTTGACAGGAAGTGACACTCATTAACATCACTGGTGCCACTTTTGACTGATTGAGCAGATTGGGCATCTGGAACAGTTAGTGGAGCATCCATGAACGTCATCATATGCAGATCATTGGTTCGAGCCTCTTCTGCATGAAATTTGAATTTGTGAGTACTGCAAACTAACGACTGATACTGTAGGTGTTTGGTGGACTTCTGAGGAAGGTGAATTATATCTTTTCAGAAAATTCAAATAAACAGTGACAGATGTTCTTCTTTTGTGGTATAGTATTATTAGCATTGTTCAGATGTCTGAACAATACCATTGTAAACGTGGATTGCCGGTTCTTCCAGTCCGACTGTGCTACAAAAAAGATTCAAAAGTATTACTATATAACTTGTTAAAACGGCTTTCTTTATAAAGAGCTTTGCCTGTATCTCACATTAGTATGCAAGTGTAATGATGTGGGAATAATAGTGCCACCTTTTCACCCCACATTTGTTGACCAAATTCAGCACTACATACTCTTGTGTGCCCCTCTTCGGTTAACTATTCGACAATTAATGTACGAGGAGTGGTAAAATCCCACGAAATACGTCGGATAACCTTTTTGTAGCTGCATCACTCAATAACAACACTGGGCTACACAACCGCCATGATAGGTTAGAAATATGCTCTATCATTTACCTATGAGTAATGCCACTCCAGGCTTGGTTGGTTGATCAGCCAACTTATAACCAAGTGCAACCGAGATAATGGCTCAGCCAACTGGTTGACTGCACCACTTTGCTTGCGGATTTTTATGTTGATGCTGTTTTGTTGGTAGGTCAGAATTTGAGAGCATGTAGGAGCCACACTAAAATCACATCTGTCGTAAAGTTTTGTTGTGAGCCAGATGGCTGAGCTGCTGTCTCGAGTGGTTATCTGTCACATGTTGCTGGGAGCAGGTTATCAGGTGACAAACCCTAGCTTGTAAATATAAAACTTGCCCGAGAAAGTGCAGACACAATATAGTTATTGCTCAATTAGGCCTTTAATGTTATTTTTGATGTGCTCAAATCGCTGACATCTTAAAGTGGAAAAATTATTTCGTAGGGAAATTTTCAGTCCGTATAGCGAGGCTTGATAAAGCTTTTTTTTTTTAACCATGTTAACTTGACTGTAGACGCAATTTTCTTTGATCCTAAGCTCCTAAAATGCCTGTAGGGAAGAACAGGTGTCATGTTTTTACCAATCTGTCGTAGCAATTGTTTGATGTAGGCTATCAAGTTCGAGGCTGGTGACCTAATTCAAATATTTTAATGTTTTTATGTTTCAAATGTTATTCGACAGGCAAATTTCTCTTTTAGTTTCCACATCGTATGGGTGCTTTCAGAGATAAGCCAGGAAATTATTTACATTAATGGCTCCTCCTTCACCCCCCCCCCCTCCTCCTCCACACCCAAAAAAAAATCCCTGGCTAGTCAGGCCAGCTCTGGTTAAGATGAACTGTAGCTGCTCGTAAGAGATATTTCTCATTTATGGAACTGGCGTATTTTGCAAGGGATTCCAAGGCACACCTATGAGAATATTTCATGAAGTGTAAACGCAGCGATGTCTGGGTCCCTTGAGATAGTGAGTTTTTTGTGGCGCACCATTTTTCTTGTCTCATTTGTGTGTGGCTTTCACATGCTCTCGGATGCGTGCGTGGAACTGGCTACGGATTTCTCCAATGTAGACAGTCTCGCACCCTGCACAGGTAACACAGTAAACGCAGAACAAATAAAACTTGATGATATGAAAAAAGTGAATTTTAGAATGGTATCTGAAATTTACGCCCATAATAGCTCTGGGCAAGAGGAGCAGCTGTACCCCCAGTTGGCCCTACCGTTGCCCACTGCTACAGGTAGCAGAAAATTTGCGGCCTTGGACCACTTACAAAACGTTCTTTCTTACGCAGGCTGCTGTAAGTTCGTATTTTATTGTTTATGTACATCCTTGGACCCTATTTTCTTGTAGACTCCAAATTTTCTCACATTTTTACACGTTATACTTAAATAGATAAAAATAGATGTCACATTTTTTGGTGCAGATAACGTATCCTTCAAGACTGAAATTGGTGGTATTTTGAAGCATGTCTTATTAATAACTAGGCTGTAGCAAACCCATTTATCCTAATCCTGCAACAATAACTGTCGAGTACTGGAAGAGCTTTTTTTTTTCGATGGTAAGTTCAACAAGATTTGATTTATTTCGGGTTTATTTCAGATAAAAGAGCTCTTCCGTTGGTATAAGATATCGTTGTGGTTTTTCGTGAGGCGGTCCAAATTGTCTCTTTTGGGAGATGTTAGTGTTTTTTATAAATACTTTGCGAGCAGCTTGTGGTTAACACCTTTTAAAAGGTCTTGAAACAAGGACTAAGTTGTATTGGAGCATCAAAATAGCTCAATTGTTGGTGAAGTCATAAAAACAGTATCCTGCTTGGTGCAGCCGTAGGTACTGAATACGAAAAAAAAAGTTCGAAGGAGGGACTGGGGTTGCTTTATTCGGTGCTCTGGGACGAGAGAAAAAAATTTGTTTAATGGTGTTGTGAAAAAGCATTTGAACAAGGTCACCAACCTCCGACACTGTGTTTCAACGTCTCACTTGTATTTCTTCTCACGTTTGAAAAAGCATAGTTTAAAACGGAGTATAGCAATAATTTCGTCAGTTTGTTTGTCCTACTTTTTAACCTTTGTCAGTGTGCGACAGTTGGTCCAGTTGTTGGCCAATTACAGATCAATTAATAGACACAAATCACTGCAAATAATCCCATGTGAGCATCCTATCCTATGTAAGATCCTATAAGTTCTTTTAAGATTCTTTAAGTTCTTACAGGAAGAGCAAAACTTACAAGATCCTGTAAGGTCCTGTAAGATCTTGGTACAAGATCCTGTAGGATCCTGCAAGACCCTGCAGGATCTTGTATCAAGATCCTATAGGATCTTGCACCTAATCTTATGCAAGTACCTGTAGGATCCTGTAGGATACTGCTAAGAACCTGCAGGATCCTACAGGATTCTACAGGATCTTACTTTGTGCAAGTGGATCTTACAAGATCTTATACAAGATGCTCACATGGGATATGAAGGCAAATTGTAAATAAGCTATCAGTGTAAATTGTACACTAGAATTAACGAAGTACATTAACCCACCTTTATACACTTTAAGTTTCATTCAAGTTACGTGACCTGGCTTCGAACTGGGGAACCAGTTCATCACCACATAAGTTCCATATGGTCCCTTAGCTACTGAATCCGTACCGTCACTTGTCCAATTCACAAATTAAATGACGACCGTAAGTCGCATATTAAACGCCCATGGCTTACACAGTTAAATTTAGTACAAAAAATCGGGAGGGGGGAGGTTGCATTAAAAACACAAACTATTTTCTAACTACTTTTTACCAAGGAATCACGAAACGCCAGTTATGATAATAAATTTAACCACAAGAGTGGTTGGGAGCTAGAAGGGTTTAGCAACCGCTTACACTAGTCCCAGTATATATTATAAGGATTTACAATCTAAAACATGAATCATGGTTTAGAAACAAAATTGGGCCTCTTCATAAATTTTCGAAGACAAGTCCCACCTAATGAAAATTTAAAACTGTCGACTGAGCGCGCCTGTACAGCCGCCTCTGGAAGGCATTCCAAGCTCGGATCACCCTTACACTGAAAAAGCTTTTCCTACAATCCAGCCTTGCAGACTGAACAGCCAATTTGTGCGAATGACCTCTAGTGGCCAAGTAAGAACAGGGGTCGAAGAAAGACCGATCAGTAGGTGTAAAGCCACGAAAATCTTTGAAGGTCAGAATGAAATCGGCACTTGGCCTACGTAATTCAAGAGACTCGAATCCAACACGGGATAACCTGGTCATGCGATCATTTAAACGTACGTGATCTGGATCCAGTTTGGTGTTAATGCAAGGTCTTACTCTATACTAAATTACTCTATACCACCGCAGTAAAACTCCATAAAAGTCCTTCTTTCAATTTTCGGTGAGACTTCATCTTCCTTAGAAACAAAACTAGGGTTACATCTTGGCTTCACAAAACGTACCAAACAATTTAGGTAATTATCTAGATTAGGGGCACCACGCCAAATCACTTAATTTTTGTACTAACCGACGCTATTCTTCATCCTAACACCATTTCGCATCATAAAACCCGGGGGAAAAGGGTGTAAGGTTGTAAAAAAAAAATTTCAAAAAAAGACGGAAAATGCTAGTCACATACGTGTTAAAGCAGCGGCGGCGACAGCCATATTGGGAGGGAAGTAGGGCAGCCAGAAAACCCGAATTGCACCTCACTAAAATTTTACAGAAACGTAACCTAACCAACCTAACCTACCTAACCTAACCTAACTGACAATAACAAAAAAAAACACACGAAACTGGCAATAACAAAACAACGAAAGAAAAATTTCCACAACGTTTGTTATTGTGAAAATCGGGTTTTCCAGCTACTCTGCTTCCCGAATCAAACACCTCACAGTATGGCTGCCACCGCCGTAGCTTTAGCATGTCTGTAACTAGCATTTTACGTCTTTAAAATAATTTGTTGAGAAGTTTATAGACGTTTCCCCCGGATTTTATGATGCGAAATGGTGTTAGGATGAAGAGTAGCGTCGGTTAGCACAAAAATTAAGTAATTCGGCGTGGTGCCCCTAATCTAGATAATTACCACAATTTAAAACGCGCGCTTATTGTTGACCACGCTTTATCTTTATTCTAATTTATTCAAAAATTCAGTTTATAAGATGTCACTCCTCTAAAATCCAATATACTTCACAGTTAAAACTAACTGCTGACCACACAAACCTTGGTGATATCAGGCTTGGATGTCACATGCTACAACGTACATAGTTAGTTACCAGGAGAGAGTGACTGACTGCTCTGCTTATGTTCAGGACTGAATGATTCTCATGCCTGGACAGAAACTTCCAAAAAATGACAGTGAAAACTTTACCGACCATGAATCGTGTTGGATAATTTGTTGGTTTCCTTAAACGTATGAAGCGTTTAGTTAATTTTACTACAGAAAAAAGATTTAAGGGGTGGACTTTAGTTTCACTTGAGCGTATTAATACTTTAACTACTAGTATTAACCATGGGTAGTATTAATACATGATTAGGGTAATGCTGCATGTGCGGGCCACTAGTGGTAAGTTTATTTTTTTGTATGTTTAGTGTATATTCTTCTATAGTTATTTCCTTACGTGCAACTTATTGAAAATTTTGAGCCATTTTTACCAGTTCTAATAAATGGCTTAACAGATTGTGTTGAGGTAGTTGTTTTTAATTAAGTGCATTATTTTATGTTGCGGGGTTGGATTTAACTGTGCTCAATTTAATTTACCTTACAGGAATAAGACGGTAAGTTCCTGTATCAGCAGTTATGAGGAACACTTGGTCCAATATTAGTTAAGATGCAATTTATTTTTGTATAAGAAACTAGTGCCAGTTTAAATATGTTACATCGCCAGTATTAATATGAAGCTCAAGAAGAGAATTTCACTCTGAAATGGGACCAAATTCCTGTGTAAAAAAAAAATTATTTTAAGTATAATAAAGAAAATATTTTTGCGAACATAACTAAAAATGATTCTTATTGTCCACCATTTAATGCACCTATAGCCGTTAGAGGGCCAAAGCAGTTGTTAATCCTGGTATTAACCATGGGTAGTTTAAATTGAGAGAAAAATTGTGAAACTAGAATAATTTTATTTTTTTAAATAAATTTCTTTGAGCCTTAAGTCAGCCGAAGCAACGTAATGCTTGTATAGCTGAACCGGATCAATTTCGAACATTACCAGACTTTTAGAGAGGAAGACGTATCTGGGGAAAGGGAGGTGTCAACCTGGGGAATCGATCTGGGAAACCTCCGATTATCGTAGGGGCCAAAACATTGTCCAGAATTTGCCAGAATAGTTCCCATAGCCACTGAAGGAGCAATACATACAGAAAAAAAATGCAAGGTAAAGGGCTAATGAAACAAACAGTCTGCATTAAAGCTTGGCCTTGTAAGGGTGCAAGATACACTGAGAAAGAAAGAAGACAACAAGCCCAACTGGGACTTGAACCCAGGAGTTCTTGCTGACTAGACCAGATGCTCTAACCACCATGCCACCGGCAGGGCTTGAATTACCTGGGAGCAACAGAGCACTGCTCCTGTTAAACTCCCAGTTTATATTCGATGGGAGCTAAAATTTGCTCTCACTAAACCAGAAAAGTGACTTTCGGAAAATAATTAAACTTTAGCCTCAAGCAAGTTGTCTAAGGACTGACTAGAATATGAGGTTTTGTACTTTGGATAAAATTAAGAAGATCGGACATTTTCAACGCAATTTTCAAAAACTTGTAATCAAACTCTTTCTCAAAAACTTTTGAATATTGCGTAGAAAATGTCCGATGTTGTTTAAGGGCATTTTGCCCTTCCATACAGGTCTAATTCAGTGAAAATCGGTAACTAACAACAGCAGCAGCGATTGATAACAGCAACCATGTATCTCTAAGCCGCTAAGCCGTTAAGTGACCGGACACAGGTCTTCCCATGACATGCCAATAATATGGGTACAACTAATCAGATGATTCCAGGTTCAATTCCCGCCACATGACGACACGTGATATTTTTTTTTCGTGTAGATGGGCCGCACACTGGTCTGCACTACGACGGGTGCTTGTTTGCATCTATGAATTGTTCTGGAATATTCTCAGAAACACCAAACTGGAAAATAAATTCTTGATCTAAACAATGGAACTTGTATCTCATTCAAGATTACAAAAAATGCCTTGGCTTGTGGGTGGGAGTTTTTTTGGGGGGGGGGGGGGGTTAGAATGAGATTTAAAAAAAGCCACTTGGCCTCAGGATAAAATGTTTGCAAGCTTATGAAGTTGTCAGTTATAACAGACGTAGAGTTTCTTCCAAAAAACGCCTTGGGTTCCTGGCTTCTTTATCATGCAAGTGTTAGCTCTATCAGTCTTCAAAAAAAATGGTGTTTCAGGAACTTAGCCTTGAATAATCGAAGCAGTTAGCATTAGTCTGCCTTTGTGTGCAAACAAGAAGCACTAAAGTGTACTGTCACAAGGCCAGTGCTACCTTGCGAGTTACTTGTTTCTTTGATTAAATAGATATTTGAAATTAAACATGGACTCCTTGTATAACAAGGACCACTATAGCAGTTTTCATGTACAAGCAACAGCACGAACTTGCATATTAAACTTCAAACTTTGAAACCCTATTGTTTCCCCCAGAATTGAAACAGACCAACGAAATCGGTATTTGGGGTCATGTCATAAACGTTTCACTGCATTAAAAATTTGATTGACAATAATCGAGCAGTTTGGCCTTCACAGAATGGTCATTTGTTGTTGTTGTTGGGACTCTTTGCCCTCACCTGGAGATCGAACCAATGAACTGATTTTCAAATTGTATATCTTAAAACCTAAATATGAACCTAGGGCCTTTTGAACGCTATTTTATTGTGACTACGATATTCTTGTTTTTGTTCTTATTGGGGAAATTTTACTCCAATGAACGGATTTTCCATTTTTTATCTCAAAATGTAGGTGGTTACAAGGACCAGGGCCTTTGAACATTATTTTAATGTGACTACAATGTTGTTGTTCTTGTTGGGGAAAATTGCTCTCACCCGGAGATCGAACAATGAACCTATTTTCACTTTTTTTTAGCTCAAAACCTAGGTATGAACAAGACTTCTTTAAAAGCGCAATTTCAGTTTCTCTGTCGCTCCCTCTTGTGACAGTAAAGCAAAGTTAGTTGTATACCTACTTTCATTCAACATTGTAGAAACTTTATTTCATAAAGGAGGCTCCAAAAAAAAAAAAAAAAAAGAAATGTTTGGAAAGGAATGGAGAGCGGGGAGGGGGAATGGAATTATACCATCCTACCAAAAAAAACAAAAAAAAAAAACAATTTGATGCACAATTGCGTGCGTAAAGTTTGGGATCGATTTGACCAAATCAAATTTTGGATGTAAATTGTATTCATGTCACTTTGATATTCATAATTCTCCCTCCCCTCCACATTTTCCCTCGTATACTCTTTGACGACTGCAACGGGTACTTAACAAGTACCAAGTGAACTTATCATTATTAACAAATCTCTGCGTTCTCCGAAAAATAATTTCCCATTACTCTGCCCACAACAAAATTAGGGTCGGCTTCTCCCATGAACTGTAAGAGAGAGTAAAAGCCAACATTAGGCGGAGTTTTTGTTCTACTTTAGGCCTCTATACGAAGTCTTCTCAGGAAATATGGCTTTTTTTTGGGTCTTAGCCA